>JBBYHO010388168.1:0-27036 GCA_038382025.1 Adansonia gregorii
TGGATATGCCTATTGATATCTCTTTCAAGCTTGGGCCAGTAGAAATTTTCTTTGACTAAGGCCACAATTTTATCTCGTCCAAAGTGATCTGCTAGTCCTTCATTGTGGGCCTTCCAAATAATTGCTTCTCGTAATAAGCATTGAGGAATGCATAGAGTTTTTCCTCTAAATAAGAAATCTTCATGCCTGTGGAACTGCTGGAAAGGTTGTGCCTCTGTGTAATTCCATGCTTTATGAAAATAAGGATCATCCTTGTATAGCTCTTTGATAACTTCAAACCCAACAACTTTTGCTTCAAGAGTAGTTAACAAAGTATGACATCGGCTAAGTGCATCAGCTACAGAATTCAAAGTTACAGCCTTATGCTTAAGTAAGAATGGATAAGATTGCAAAATTTGACTCTAAGCAGCATGTCTACGATTGATCTTCTGTTGAGAATTCAGATGCTTGAGGGCTTCATGGTCCGAGTAGAGAATGAACTCATTGTTAAACAAATAATGACTTCAATGCTATAAAGCTTGAACAATGGCATAAAACTCCTTATCATAAATGGAGTATTTGAGTTTGGCCTCGTTTAACTTTTTCACTGAAGAAGGCGATTGGATGTCCCTCCTAGCTCATAACGGCACGAATCCCAATATTAGAAGCATCACAGCTGACTTCGAACACTTGGTCAAATTTTGGAAGGGCTAGCACAGGGGCTTCTGTTAAATGCTTTTTCAGTTCCTCAAAACTTTTATGAGCTTGCTCTGTCTATTGGAACTTACCTTCTTTAATGCAGTCTGTAAGTGGTGCAGCAATGGAACTAAAATTCTTAATAAATCTCCTATAGAAGGAAGCTAATCCATGGAAGCTTCGAACATCTTGGGTAGATCCTAGAATGGGCCAACTGTGGATGGCCTCAATTTTGCCCGGGTCAACTCGGACACCTTCAACGGTGATGATATATCCTAAAAAATTCACTTCATTGGTCAAGAAAGAACATTTCTTTTGGTTTGCATAGAGTTTCTACTTCCGAAGAGTTTGGAATACTTGTCGTAGGTGCTCTAAGTGATCGTCGGGGTTCTTGCTGTAGATGAGAATGTTATCAAAGTAAACGACCATAAAATTTCCAATGAAGGGTCGAAGTGTCTGATTCATCAGACGCATGAATGTGCTTGGGGCATTTGTTAACCCGAAAGGCATCACCGTTCATTTGTACAGGCTATCTCTTGTTTTGAAGGCGGTCTTCCATTTATCTCCAGGTCAAATTCTGATCTAATGATACCCGCTTCGTAGGTCAATCTTAGAAAAAATAGTTGCACCATGTAACTGATCCAACATATCATCAAGCCGAGGTATCGGGAACTGGTACTTGATGGTGATCTTGTTGACTGCTCGACAATCGACACACATTCCCCAACTTCCATCTTTCTTAGGTGCCAAGATTATGGGCACAGCATAGGGACTGACACTTTCTCGAATCATTCCTTTCTTTAACAATTCTTCAACTTGTCCTTGAACTTAGCATGTTCCGGGGGACTCATCCTGTAAGCATGTTTATTAGGAAGTACTGCTCCTGGAATTAGGTCAATTGCATGTTGAATATCACGTATGGGTGGCAATCCAGGTGGAATTTCGTCGGGTACAACATCTAGAAATTCAGCTAACAATTGTTTGATTTCTAGCGGAATAATGGTTCCTTCATTTGACTTAAGCAACAAGATCAATCCCATGGTTTGGGCTTCCGCTTTTATCACCTTAAATTGTTCCTTGGCAATTAAGGACATTAGCGGCTTGGACTCATTCTTTCTTTGGTTATATTCACTAGGTGGCAATGGTGCTAGCTTGATCTTCACTCCATCTTCACAAAGGAATAAGTGTTCGCATGACCGTCATATAAAGCATGGCGATCATATTGCTAAGGTCTCCCTAGTAGAATATGACAGGCATCCATGGGAACAACATCAGACCATACTTTATCTTGATACTTCTTGTCAATTGAAAAAGAAACGAGGCATCATTTAGAAACTTTAACCTCAGTTCCCTTGTTGAACCATTGTAATTTGTATGGAGGTGGGTGAACTTGAGTGGATAGGTTCAGCTTCTCCACCATGTAGTTGGATACTATATTCTCACAACTTCCATTGTCAATAATCAATTCACACACTTTGCCTTAGGTAGTACAACGAGTGTGGAAAATATCACATACTTTGAATTATCTTGTAATTGATAATATCTTTTATGAGTTATCTTTTAGGAATACAAGTCATAACCTCCCATGAAACTAGTATAAATAGAAGTCATTCCATTGTATTCAACATCAAAAAATAATAAATTCTCTTCTTCAATTGAATATCATTTCTCTCTTATAATTTTTGAGCCATTTTTTGTGTTAGAGCTGAGTTCCAGAGATGGAGAGTGCCTGATATCACTTTTCACGAGGTCATTATCCTCTTCCCAAAAGACATGTCTGATAGGATGTGCAATGCACTTGTTTATATGCCCAAAGACATTCCCTTTCTTATCCAATGTGGGATTAATGCACCCTGCCTACTTCTTTAGAGCGCTCAGCGTGACATTCTCCCCTACCCAATCTCGTGACACCCCTCTCACGGGCTTCTCCATCATTTCTGCCTACCTTACCCTTAGGGTGTTTGGCGTGAAGTCACGGTTGGTCCACCCTACCTACCCCACCCGTTGGGGCGCTCGACGTGAAATTGGATGGTCAAGGGTTGGCTCTGATACCATTTGTCACGGGGCCATTACACTCTTCCTAAAAGACATGTCTGATAGAATATGTAGCGCATCCGTTTATATGCCCAAAAACCTTACCTTTCTTATCCGATGTGGGATTAATGCACCCTACCTACTTCTTTAGAGTGCTCACCGTGACATTCTTCCCCACCCAATCTCGTGACGCCTCCGTCACGGGCTTTTCCATCATTTCTAGCTACCCTACCCTTAGGGTGTTTGGTGTGGAGTCACGGTTAGTCCACCCTACCTGCCCCACCCGTTGGGGTGCTCGGCATGAAATAGGATGGTCAAGGGTTGGCTTTGATACCAAAAATGGCTAAAAAATTATAAGAGAAAAATGACTCTCAATTGAAGAAGAGAATTTATTATTTTTTGATGTTTAATACAATAGAATGACCCATATTTATACTAGTTTCATAGAGAATTATGATTTGTATTCCTAAAAGATAACTCCTAGAAGATATTATCAATTACAAGATAATTCTTAAAAGATAACTCCTAAAAAATATTATCAATTAGAAGATCATTTAATTTATTAGATTATTTGATTTTTATCTAATATTAAAAAGATATTATCTTGTAATCTTTATCATTCTCTATTATGTTTTAATTTATCTTTTGATCCTTATCAGAAAAAGATGAAAACTTTATAAATATATAATTACAATCATAACAAATTAAGATATGTCAAGTCAATACAGTTTGTGCTCAAACTTGAGTTAATTAATAAACTCTAGGTTGAACTTAGTCAAGGTTTTTTTTTAATCAAGTTCAACTAAAAGAAATCAAACTATTTGAATTACAACATAGATTTAATTATTATTAACTTATATTTAAAGAGCCTAGAGTTAAATTTAGGCTTAAATCATAAATGTAATATTACAAAAAAAAGAAATCCATATTTGACAATTAAGTTATCATTGGATATTTACAAAGTTCGAAGTTGATATGATTTTCTAATAAAATAACTCAAACTCAGCTCCATATATAATAACTGATCAAATATGTATATTCATTTAATCGAAATTAAGTGAGTCGTGAGTCAATCAATTTGTTTACCTCTAGTTTAAAAATAAAATTTTTAGCTCATATGTATTAAGAAAATCAAAATTGAAAAAATAGCGCCCTACCCGTATTAATTTGTTTAGTCACAAAGGAAACCAAGGAAAGACTTCTGACAATCTTAATAATAAAAGGGAAAAGATGCATTCGAGCATGAGAAGAAGGCTCTTCGAACTTCCCTTGTATTATGGAAAGGTTGGTATTATTAGTACGTGGGGAACCGAAAAATACGAGAAATTGATGAAAGCTTCAAGGTGTGTAACAATGTCACTTTCTTTAAGGTTTTATTCGCTCCCACCATTAACTAGGTATGCAAAAAGGTTACCGGCGTATAAACCTCGAGGATACAATGAAGCCCTACGGTTGACGGCATTTTGCATTGACGACATCAATCCACTATGTACTAAGCAATATGTGATAAAACTACCAAAATTCTATTTGTAGCTTTCTATCTATTTCTTTCAAATGAGAAGGTTCTATTTATAGGCAAAGGAATGCCTCTTCATATGCACATAACTTTTCTTAATATATGTCCATTTGGATAGTCACATCATTTGATAATTAACCAAAAGATATTACTTTTAATTCTTTAATTAAGAGATATTACTTTAAAGACATAACTTTTCATTGTTTTGAAAATATTTCAATAGGTATTTAGGTGTTTCTCAAAATATCCCATAAATAAATAAAGTGAGGGTTTCAAAGCTTGTAGTTAATTTAAAGTTTGATACGAATAGGACAGGGCTTGCTTAATGGGATTTACTTAACTAAAAAGGAACAGAAAAAGCCTTAATTAATGTTAGATACTATTGGCTAACTCTAACTCATACAATCTTTCCCTTTGCTTCGCTTCGAAAGAATTGTGTGGGGAAAAGGGGAGTAATGGGGTCTAAATTTTACAATTCAAGCTGAGCTCTACAGGATTGATTCATTATACACAGGCTTGAGCTTCATACGAGGTTGACTCAAGCCTACGCAGTCTCAAGCTTGATGACCTCCTGCACTAGTGATCTCTACTCATGCCATTTGTGAGATAAACCCAAGCTAAGCCCCAGTTTCAGCCAAGATCAAGTGGCTTGTGTGCTGCTCAGCTAAGGTACAAGCCATCCAGGTAATGAGTTTGATGGCGCTAGTAATGCAAGATAAAATCTAAATGCATATCATGAGTAAAGTTGCTGATAACTGCTCAAGATGATTCTAACTAGTCAATTTTAACTGGTCCAAATGTTTTATGCTGAAGATGTACAATTAAAGAGAGGTCCACTCATCAGAAGACACATTAATTCTTTCATCATATATGTATACATAATTATATATGCGCTTAGAATTAGATAATTTAATTCTTCTTCACGGAACCTTAGGTTTGAACTCTTTTTTACTAGGCTAGCTAGCTAGCTAGCAGCTGCCAATGCATCAGATATGGATTTATACGTTCTTGGTACAGGATGCTTAATTTTCAGTTATAAATTTGTGGATTGCATTTCCATTTCCATTGCCAATGTACTTGTATTTACTTGCCTTAGAGTAAAATTAAACATGGTTAAACGAATTTAATATATAGCTACGTGAATTCAGAAGATGCACACTGCTGTGCTGACGGCTGATCTTAGGTTTTAGAATAATTACTTAATTAATTAATTAAGCAATATTTTCAGTATGCTTCATAGTTTAGGTGTATCAATAGATAGATAATTAGTGGGCTGATATATTTAAATGTTTAATTTGCTGTTGCATCTCATTTTTTACAGCAATGCAAGCATGCATGCATAGTGTGACCAGTATTAATCCTTTAATTTGTATATATATGTAGTAATATCTCTCCTGTACTTTTGCAGGGTTCACATGGTTCTCAGGCCTCTTTTGTCATATTAAAACCAGAAACATATGCGGCATCAGTTTAATGTTGTCTTTGATTTTACTTTGGTTGGAGTCTTCAAGGAAAGGGGTGAATTTTGGCAAAATGATCCTTTGGAGCCACCTGATTATTTATCCCATGTTTTCATCAACAATTTATGTTAATAATTCTAGTAAGATACTGTGAATTATTATTAATATAATATTATTAGAGGAGGAGATATTTATTCGCAAGAATCCAAGCCGATTAGGTTGATTATGCTGACTTGATAAACCTACTATTATTATTATAATTGTTTGTTTCCATTAATTCAACATATTATAAGTTATTTCCCAATTAATTAAAATTTAAAATATATATAATATTATGTCAAATTGTCAAAGACAAGCTTGTTGCATTGGATTGGATTTAAATTGAAATTGACTAACCCCTTTCAGGATAAAGTTTTTTTTTCTTTAATTTTATTTGGGAGCGTTTGTTAATTGATAGATTGAAGTCAGTACTTAATTAATTAATTTACAATGACGTCTATCAGATCAGAGTACGACTAAGTTACTAACCACGTCAATCGGCATCGTATCTCTATATATGTGAAGGCGAGCGTATTGGTGTAGGAATGAGGTAGGATCCACAACAATCAATTAGCTCAGAAAGAAAAAAAATTATTAGAACAAGCAACTGATGCATAAGTTGTGAATGGATACAAGACCCCTACTTCCTCAGGATCAAAGACAAGGACTAGAACCACCTCCTTCATCTCTTCTCAACTACCTATATTCAGCTCACTTCCTTGCAAGATGGGGCGCCAGGTTCCTTCATTTCTCCTCCTCCTCCTCTCCTCCTTGTTTCATTCCCCCCACCCCCGATCCTGGCTATCATTTCACCACATTGATTCATTCATTCATTCGTTTACATGATATCAATTAAAAACCTGTTAAATTAAGGGGATTCTTTCATAATTCTTTTCCATAAACTTTTTTTTCTTTTCTTTTTATGAAATATCAATTTCGCTGATTTAATAATCTTAAATATTTATGACCATATTGGAGAAATCTTCGGAACTTATGAATATTAGTTCTATCAATATATTTGTCATTTCAGTTCTTTACATTTTCCAAACATTATGACGATAAACTCTTGAATTCTGAATTTCTTCTGCAGTTGTTGATTCAACAAAATTGTCTTCGTTGTTAGTATTTCAAATTTTCTATCTTTAAGAAATACTTTTGCCTTTTCCCATATTCTATATTCAAAAACAAAAAATTGCAAATTTTAGATCTACCTTTATAGATGTCATAGTATATTATATTATTTTATACTGCGTGATACAATATTTATAAGGATTAGTAAGTTTAATTGCGGATTATTCATGTAATTTTTCTACATTTATATATATATATATGTGTGTGTTTGTGTATATATATATATATATATATTATCACACCAATTGCACGGTAATTATCATCTTTTAATCTGTATACTTAGATTTTAGCTGCGGACTAGTATATCCTTGGTGCAATAACACTGTGTGTCTCCCCTGTGTGCTTAATTCCCATGAATTCTTTTTTAATGTATTTCAGTTCTTTCTGATTCGTTTACTTTTTGCAGAATGTGGGAATTCTCTGTCGGTTTATACATGATCAGTGTTTGGCCTGACTCTTTACTCCTTGCTGCTATTTATGGTGTTGTGGAATCGTCCTCTAGTGCACTATTTGGTCCCATCATTGGACGATGGGTGGATAGGCTGACATATGTAAAGGTTAGCTTCAGATCTTTCTTTTAATTTTAGTTGAAATTTAAGATATAAAATTCAGTTTTCATGTAAACCCCTTTTTATTTGGAAACATCACGGCAACCAGTTTATCAAAGAAGCACTAGCTGAAATATTTACTAAAAATATCTGTAGCCATATGATTAGCAAAATTTTATCTAAAGTTCAGATTTATAACTGAAGCTAGCTCATTGTTACATGATATGTTCATTAAAAAGGTGAGACTGATTACTTCGCAGCTACCTCGTGGCTGGCGCAGTAATATTATTATATACTGTCAGCTATTCAGAGTTTGCCTTCACATGTAGGTCCCTCTGGTGATTGTGGCAATTAAGTTTTATTAAAACTCTTACAGCATGACAGTGAAAATTTGTAGGATTCTTCCCTGCAAAATAAGAAGTAAAAGTTGCTGATTGCTGATTTTTATGAACTTACTTTACCAAGCATGTCGAACCAACTGCTAATTTCTAAATCTGAACAACCGATAAAGAGAGTGACTAAATATGTTTCTATTGGCAGGTTCTTCAACTTTGGTTACTAACCCAGAATCTCTCCTTCATAATTGCTGGGGGTGCAGTAATGGCCTTACTGGTATTACCAAGCTTGAAGTTTACAAATCTCGTAGCATTCATCACCCTGGTGATATTGACAAACATATCCGGTGCTGTTGGTGTGCTTTCAACTTTAGCCGGTACCATCCTGATTGAAAGGGAATGGTAAGTGCATATAATTCTCTAAAAGAAAACAAGAAGAGAATATGGGCTAACACAAACATTGAGCAAAGTGTTATTCTACTTAAGCATGCATAGTCATAAGCCTTTTGCTACCGTCCATTCATCTTTAAGTTGTTTTGTTTCTGAAAGACTATGTTTAAATATATTTAATTAATGGAATAATTAATGTAATTACAGTCGTATAATATTAAGGTTTAAATGGTGGTGGAGTAAATATTCAGTGCCATACAAGCCTGCTTGTTTATTAATGTTCTTCCCCTGTTCCTACTTCCCCACTTTTTTATGCCAAAAGTTGATGTGCTCTTCTCTTTTTCAAGAACAGGTTGGTAGTAATATCAGAAGGCTATCCTCTTGGTTTACTGACTGATATGAATTCTGTTATCAGAAGAATTGATTTAACCTGCAAGCTGGTGGCACCAGTTATAACTGGCTTCATTATCAGCTTTGTATCACTAAAGGCATCTGCTATGGCCTTAGCACTGTGGACAACTATATCTGTTTGGGTGGAATATTGGCTTTTTATGTCTGTGTATGATGGGATCCCAGCTTTAGGCGTAAGCAACCGGAGGAGGATTTCAAAAGTTTCACCAAGTGATCACGTGGAAGAGAGCACATCGACTTGTCAGGAAAGAAATAATTGGGTATTCAATGATGGAGAGAATTCAGCAGCTGCAGGAGAGAGCTCTGCAAGAAAAATTATTGAGTGGATCTCTAAGGTTCCCTTCATTGATGCATGGAGAGTATATTTGCAGCAAGATGTGGTTCTACCGGGATTGGCTTTAGCTTTGTTGTATTTCACCGTCCTAAGGTGAGTGCTCAGGAAGGGCTCTGAAGTAGTAATGAAATTAGTAATTATTCATGGGGATTCCTTCTATCTATTTTTCTTTGTTGTATTTTTGTTTATTTATTTATTTAATTCTTCAGGCATGATTCTAAACAGTGTGATTAATGTTTTGTCCAGTTTCGGGACATTAATGACGGCAGCGTTGGAATGGGAAGGCATACCTGCATTTGTAATCGGAATAGCACGTGGCATTAGTGCTTCGATAGGAATAGCTGCAACAGTTGTGTACCCTATGCTTCAATCTCGTATTTTAACAATCAGAACAGGACTCTGGTCTGTCTGGTCTCAGGTATAACGTCCACTTGTATACACTGATTAATTGGGAGTTACTTAACTAGCCAGCCCCTTTCCTTCCCACCTTCCATTCCTTACTTTGGTTTCTCCATAGAGAAATAATAATAACAATAATTTATTATTATTATTATTATTATTATTATATAAGAGATGTCAATAGGCTTTTCTATTAAATTTTGGCATCCATGCAACTAAATTTTGAGGTTTGAATGATTCAGTGGGTTTGCCTGCTGGCATGTGTGGCTTCAGTATGGGTCAAAAATAGCCATTTATCAGCGTATATGCTGATGGGAGGAGTTGCCACATCTCGGCTTGGTTTGTGGATGTTTGACTTATCCGTCATCCAACAAATGCAGGTAGCATAGATATAACTAGTGCTAACATTAATGGGAAGCTCCTATTATTATTATTATTATTATTATTATCTGCATAAAAAATTGCTCTGCATTTTCTATGTAATTATTATTAACACATGAGATGCAGGATGCTGTTCCTGAATCTGATCGTTGCATTGTGGGAGGCGTTCAGAACTCACTTCAGTCTACCTTTGATTTAATGGCTTACGTGATGGGTATAGTAATCTCCAATCCGCAGGTAAGTATTCTTAATTAGAATTGAATTTTAACTCAAAATTAACAATCATTGATCCCTTCTCTTCTCTTCCCTTCCCTGGTTGTTTGCTTCATTACCTCATGGAAATTATATGTATTTTATATATTCTGTTTACGGCGTCTTCATAAAATAGTATACAAGCCACTTGGTTTGGTTAAATCAAAAGGTACGTACAGGTACCTACAACAAAATTTGACATATCTCAATCTCAGGATGTGGGTTTTATTATTCTATTTCCATTTCCTCCAACTAAATTCTGCATGTCTTGGCATTTCCAGTCCACCTAAACTAGCTTTTAGGTTTTCAAAGTATCTAACTGCACTTGTTGTGCTATTTTTCTTAATTTTCTCTGTTCAACCAACCAGATAGCTGCGCATTATATGCACACACACACAAACGCACCTTGAATATTAATCGACTTTTCTTTTCAGATCAATTGGGTCTTTCAAACTTAAACTCACTCACTTCTCAAAATTGTTCAGCACTTCTGGAAGTTGAATTTGATGTCCTTTTGGGCGGTGACAGTGGCTGCATTTCTCTACACTTACCATCTATACCGAAATCGGAAGCATCTTTTTCACTTTGAGAAGCTGTCGTGGTTAGTTCAGTGCTTGTAAGATGATGATGATGATCTGTACGATTGTTAATTTCTTTCTATGATGTTTGCGATCTGAATACAGAAAATCTATATATGTTTACATGATTTTGATGGAGGAAGGAGCTAGCGGTTCTTTTTCTCTCTAGCATGTGGTCTTTGTTATTTGGAAAAGAATTTCAAAGTGTAAAATGGATTTTATCAGTTCACAACTTTGTCACCTCTGTTTTGTTAGATTTTTGAATATAGATATTGTGCACTTAAATTTTACAACGGGATCTTCAAAAGAGATAACTATTATTATTATTATTATGATGATGATGATGATGCAAGTAATATTGTTTAAATTGATAGTTTTCTATTTATATGTATTCATTTTTTTTTTTCTGGATAAGTTAAATTTCATTATCCAAGAGCAGGTATCTGCGACCAAATGCATTGTCCGTCAGGTAGCTACAATTAGCAGCATATCAAAACGAGCAGTTGAAACTAATAATAAAATAAATCTATAAACTAGTTAGAGGACAAAAATTCCCCAGTCTACACATAATCTTACATTAACTGATCAGCAACAACACTCTACGCACTTGATAAATGTACTGATACTACCTCGTTAAGGCTCTTTACAATCTCCTGTTTGGTGGACTGTAAGTACCTGAATTACTTGTTATTCCTCTCTCGCCAGATCATATATATATATATATATATGTTCATTTATTTAAAATTAAAAATTAATATCACAAATTGACGTAAATATTGGATTAAAAAAATGCCACCACATTGAACCGGATGATTTCAGCGGTTTCAAGTGTTTATATTTATTATATCAAATGAAAATCAGTAAATATACAAAGATGCTACATTACAAGAGAAAGAACATTTCATAGGTTTAAGAATCAAGAACACGGGCCGAGCCTGCTTTTGCGGTTGCAGGTAGTTGGAAAACTCCAAGGCCTGCCTTCTCTCCCGGCATTCGGTAAATGCTTTTGGGCCCGTGCTAAATGACCGACTGACGGACGATATGACTTTCTGCTATTCGGTCTTTGTTAGTTTGTTTATTTATTTATAAACAAATCTAAATAACAAGTTGTAGTTATCAGATGCTCCATTCTTATGAAAAATAAATAATTGTCTCGAATTCATGAATATTAATCATAATTAAATTTTAATTTGACACCCACATTCATACTTCATAGTATTTGAACGACTTATTTTTCTATGACCACGAAATTAAGATTAATTCTCTATTATTTTATGATTATAGTAATATATATTATATTCCTAAATGATAGATACTAATAGTTGTAAGACCTAAGCAGCTACAGGCTGCAGCAGCAAGGTTGGCAATAGCAAGGGATTGAGAAGGAGGAATAGGAATGACGAGGAATCGTTCATATTCATCCATAAAAATAAAATAAAATAAAACCGAAGGAATAGGAAGGAAGGATTGGGCGGCCACCTATCCAACCGCAGCAAAAAAAAAAAAAATGGATGTTCTGGCTTTTCAATTGGAAAGGCGCACAACTAAAGTCAGCCGCCGTTTATGGATAATGATGATATTATATTGTGACTATGGGTAGACCAGCCCAGTCAAAGCCACAAGGTCTGACCGAGTTATTTTCCACGGTCAAACTTGCGTTTGGCTTCTTAGAAGAAGGCAAGAAGCATGAAGATGGAGGTGAGAGGAGGAGGGAGGTGAGAACTTAATGCAAAACTCACCATTACCCAATCTTCTTCAGGAACCGATACTTGTATAAATTTTAAAGGGCCCCTTCTCTTAATTTCTCAGGCAAGCTCAACTAAACCCCATCCCTGTGGCTTCTAATTCAATGAACATGGAGGACGACATTAACCAAGGGCGCAGAAGAAGCAGCAGCACCAGCTCGGAGCTTTCTGACCACCCAACTCAAATTGATTACAAATTTGGCATTGATATTCCGAAGTTCAAGCCGCTTGCTCCCTCTTCATTAACTATCTCCCCGACTCCTCTTTCTCCCGCTTCTTACTCGGCTACACCTCCTCCTGCTACTTTTACCTCTACTGATTTCTTGGACTCTGTTCTGTTCTCCACTTCTAGAACTGTGAGTTTCTTCATATCTATTCTAGTTATTCTCAAAACAATTATTAATTATTATTAAACATGTTTGTGAACCAAATATTGTTTTCATAATACTAAGTAATTAGGGATATATTTCTTCTCTTCTCTTCTCTTCTTTTGTTTTGCTTTGCTGGGTTTCAATAGACATTCCCCTCTCCCGCTACGGGGGCTTTTGCTGATCAAACCTTAAACTGGAGGAGTAATTCTAATGACGACAATCAACAAGAAGGAAACAAGGGAGAAAACAAAAAATTCTTTGAGTTCTCTTTTCAACCGTTGCGAAACCCAATCCCTTCCGCAACTTCAGCTTCTTCATTTGCCTTTCAATCTTCTTACAACATTGTTTCGGTGGTACGCCAATTCATTGATTTCTTTTCTTTCATTTATCTTCTAATCGTCACGGTTTTCTAAAGCTAAAATTCGTGTGTGTAAATAGCCAGTCATTTTTTCCTATTCAGTAATTTATTGGGATTGTCGCAGATATTTTAATTTGTATTGTTTTGGAAAACAAAATACTCTTCTTCCCTTTTAAGATGCTTTTGTCGGGTTGTGTCCAAAAGCTACAAAAATAACTAAAGAAATCAGTGGCATACTAGTCTATAAATGGGGAAGGAGAAATACTTTTATGACTGTCAAGTTGGAACAAGACATATGGTTTCATTCTGGTCTGGTTGATATCTTCTTGTTCCCGATATACCTTTTAACTTAAAATTCAAGGATTCAACTCAAGATGCAGTTTAGGCTACGTTGTCGTATATTTTATCTAAATAAAATGTTTAAAATTTTTGTATACTACAGGTAAAGCTATTTATGAAAATCATCTTTGCTTATATATTAATAATAATACCTCAAGTTTTGTTCTAATGAACAGGAACAATCGACATGGAATTTCAGTGAGCCCATTAAGCAACCTGAATTGTCCTTAGAGAAGGCTGGTGGAGTAAAATCAGAATTTGCTCCGACGCACAACTTCTCCTCGGAAAGGGCCCCATTGCAAACAAATATCCAAAGCAATAGGGGTTCCCAACCAGCTAGACGTTACAACCAATACAATCAATCGTTTCAGTCTCAGTCCATCTGGGAGAAGAGGAAGGTGGATGATGGATATAATTGGAGAAAATACGGGCAAAAACAAGTGAAAGGAAGTGAAAACCCACGCAGTTATTACAAGTGCACATACCCTAACTGTCCCACAAAGAAAAAGGTGGAGACATCTTTGGATGGACAAATAACTGAAATAGTTTACAAGGGAAGCCACAACCATTCCAAGCCTCAATCTACACGAAGGTCATCATCTCATTCTGCATGCATCAACTCAGAGATATCCGAACAGTCAGGCAACGACCAGCCAGACACATTACTAATACAAGAGGATACTTCCGGTTCCATAGGGGAGGATGACTTTGACCAAGCTTCACCAATAAGTAATGCAGGTGTTGATGATGATAACGAAATTGAATCCGATGCCAAAAGATGGTATATGCCAACCCTAACCTACCAAAAAACAGATTCACTAATGGCCTTGCTTATGCTTTTGTGATTGAAGCATGCAAAAACTGTTTTCTAATCATGTAATTTTCTCTTTAATTTGCAGGAAAGCTGAAAATGAGATCATCGGTACTGGTAGCACAACTGTAAGAGAGCCTAGAATAGTGGTGCAAACAACGAGTGATATCGACATTCTTGACGATGGGTATAGATGGAGGAAGTATGGCCAAAAAGTAGTCAAGGGAAACCCAAATCCAAGGTTATTTCTCTTCACCTTGTTGATCAGGACAGGAAGTTCCAAGTTGCTTACAGATTTTATTCAACTAACATTATTCTATTATCCACTCCTCAGGAGCTACTACAAATGTACAACGATTGGTTGTCCGGTGAGAAAACATGTTGAGCGAGCATCCCATGACTTGAGGGCTGTGATCACAACTTACGAAGGGAAGCACAACCATGATGTTCCAGCAGCACGTGGGAGCGGCTATGCAATAAATAGACCATCCACTGCAAACAACAGCAATGCTTCTCTGCCCATAAGGCCTTCGGCTGTCCCCTGTCAGCCCGACAAAACAAGTTATCCAAACTCCCTCCAGACAAAATTGTCGACATCAGGAAGTCAAGGATCAGTAGTTGCCTTAGAAATGCTGCAGAACACAGGCCGCTTTGGATTCTCGGGATCTGGAAGCCCATGTGCTCCTACATGAGCCAAGCTCAAGCCGTAGAAGAGGCATTTGCCAGAGCCAAGGACGAACCCAGGGATGATTCGTTTCTTGATGGGTTTTTGTCTTGAAAGTGAAACAACGAACTTTAGAGGCATATCAACAAAAATAGGTGTTTGTCAATTAGAGTTGCTGCTTGTTTTTATTGTATACCTATGTACTTACTTTGGTTCTGTAGGTTTTTTGAGACTGACACACAGAATTAGTACATTTTATTGATTTGTTTTAGGCTGCCCTGACCTAATAGACAATAATGCCTTAGTTCAACATTTTATCAGATTGTAAAAGTAGAAAGAAGAAGATGGAATTTTACCCTGTTTTCCACTGGGCTTTCTGTTCGGAAAGAAAAGTAGTGGAAGATTTTCTATCGACTGCAATGCTCGAGTTTGGCCAAAAGTGAATGAGAGACAGCCTTTCTATGGATCATACACATGCATCTCAATCCACAATTATTGCTTGGAAGAAGTTTAAGCGACAGGAAGACGGGCATTCCGCTACAACTTTCAAAACTATCAAACATACAAAAAGCATCGCTCTGTACTGGGTAAAATACAATCATATTGCTGCTCTGCATTTAACAGTAACACACAAATATATATCACTCACAGGACAAATGAGTAAGTAGTAAATACGCCAAAGAATTACTAATACGAAAATGTAAAACAAAGGTAAAATTAACTAAAAAGCTAGAAGTCATAATAACATCAGGTGTATAATTGAGATGAAGTTTATGGTCTAAACCATGGCCAATACTGCCAGTGATAGAAACGCACTCCCTCATCCTGTTTGTCAATGGAATCGCCGATGCCACCTCCTGCAACTGATAAATATTTCAAAATACTTTCCAACTATACTTGTAGTTATGCCGAAGGGACAAAAATTAGCTGTCTATGATGCCGTTTACTATTGGATATACACAAATACAATTTTATACTGCAAAAATGCTTTGCAACAAATATTAATTAATTTCCACAGCCAACTCCCTGTAGTTGGGTATGGAACCTAAACAAATACTCAATAGTATTTATTATTGCTGGAAATTTGCTGCTGGCCTAGTTGGCAAGGCATCACCATTTTGATTGAAGTGGTAATTTTCAAATCAGACTTGTCTGCCAGTCATGTTGACTGAGACTAGACATTAACTTTGAAGCGCACGTGCCAGATTAGTTTTAGGCAGCAGCGCTCCAACGGAACAAATTATAAACGCTCCTAAAAGCGAAGAAAGAGGCTTTCAGTCCAGTCCAGAGGTAACTCAATCCTAATTTCCTCATGCCGTACAGAGACTTTCTCTGTACCTTTTTTCTTCCTTGACGACTGACAAACATTAATGCTGTGGTATTCCATGATCATCTTCCCAAGTTCCCAACTTTCCTAACTTCTATTTTGTAATTCTGCTTACCACTTTTTCATGCACCAAAACTCCATCATAGCATTAGCAGCACTTCTTTTTTTTTTTTTTTTTTTGTAAAGGGGATTTCTTTTTTCAAGGATAAACAAAAAGAAAGCTTCTAAATCTTTTGGTCTCTTTTTATTTCTTTTGTGCTTTCTCCCTCATAGTTGAGAAGCATTAGCTAGCTCTGCCCATTAAACACGGTGATAATAGACTACTGAAGGGGTTAGGAACAAATATTCATGTAATTGATATCACATCAAATTGCATTCTTCTTTTCTTCTCACATTTGAGAACTGGCAATGTGGCATACAACTATTCTCTCTTTGTTTTTTATTTTTTTGTCGACTCTTAGCAACCAAACACAAAATTCCAAAGAACAAAAGTTGATGAAAACCTGATCCACCAAAAGAAAGTCCACCATGGCAGAGATACGTTGTTTAAATATCTGTTTCCCTTTCCGTATCGCATTCACGTGTCTCAAAGTCAACGTTTGTCCTCTTCTCCTTTGTAAAAAATCAACAGAATTGCAATTGCCAACAAATAACTGCAAAGAAAAAAAATCCAAAAATTTAACAACCCCAACACCAAATTAAACTGTAATTTCTAATATGATATGGTTGGATTTTCTATGACCTGTATTTTTCATTCCTGGTCAAAATTTTTCCAATCACCGTGCTTGTTGCTAGCCACGATTATGAAAGAAAGCAAAGAGAACAAGAAAGCAAAGAGAACAAGAAAGCCAATCTTCTGGCAATCAGGTATCCTGTCTTCAACAAATCCTCCCTTTTCCATCGCGTGGTAATTGTTGGTTACGGACATAACGGAATCGAATTTAGAAATATGAGATATTGAAATAAATTTAAGAAAGAAGAAAATAAGGAGAAAAATGAAAGCCGAAGAGAAAGAGAAAAGTGGAACAGAAAGGAGTGTGCTTTGAGAAACATTGTCACATTTCCGCAACTGGCAACTCAGACCTTGTTCTGTCCGTCTGTCTTCCACGGGAAGTCTTGACTTTGAGTAGGCTTGTTAATGTTTCTATATTTTGACACTTTTAACATGTTTTATTTCATGGCGAGAAACGATTCGTTCAATCTATGGGAGGTTTCACAAGGATGGGAAGGTGTAACTAAACCTCGCATACTGCAAAGCATAAACTAGTTTTTTTTTTTTTTATGGAATAAGAATTGAGGTGGTAAGTTTTGGTCGCTATATATTACTACAAACATGAATAAAGGATTATGCGATATATATATATATATATTCAAAATAAATAAAATAATAAAACAAGCAATAAATATTAAAAGTTTTAATTTTATCGAATCCAAAGATTGATGGAGTCAAAGTTTAAAATTTTTGACTTTAAGATGATATTTGCTCATCTCTCAATTACTTAACAATATCCTTAACTCATCTCTAAGACCTCTTCAATTACGTTACTAATCAACCGCACCTACCAACGGTAACACAATAAACTAAACAGTTATGTTAATCTCTCTTAAAGATGACAATAGCGATGATAGCAGAATCAACATAAAGGAAGAGATGAAAAATTGTTTTTAATCTTTCACAGATAGAAAAGCCACTAATATATTTTATTTTCTATTTTTGTAAAAAATAATAAAAAACATGGAAAGTTGTGACAAATTTTATCAATTAAAATTTAAACATAGATAATAAAATTTAAAATTCAAACCTATCTTATATAATAGAAAATATTATCAAGACTAATAAAATTCGGTTTAGTCAAGTTGGGTTCCAAAAAGATAAAGCCTACCTTTAGCCTAGGTACAAGCTAGGCTCAACTCACACATGCCAACAACCAAATTTTCTTTCTCTTAATATGAGCATTACAATTTCTTATTTACGACACTTATTGTTGGAACATTTTGAAAATAATATGAATAGTTATATATTCAATAATCATAAAATTATGACTTTTCATTAATTACCAAGTGTTGTGATTATCCAAAAAGACACTTATTTGGATAGTTATGTCTATATGAAGAGACATTTATTTTATTATTAATAAAACATCTCTCATTTGGAAGATATAGAGAAAAATACATAGAAAAATACATGTAGAAAGCAACAAAAAATCCTACATAGAATTTTGATAGTTTTGCTACATACTGCTTAGTACATAGTGAATTTATATCGTCAATGTGAAATAACATCAATCATTGGGCTTCATTGTATTCTTGAAGTTTATACATTGGTAACCCTTTAACAGATCACGTTAATAGTAAGGGTGAATAAAACCTTAAAGAAAGTGACATTGCTTCGCGCCTTAAAGCTTTTGTCAATTTCTTATTTTTTCAATTCTCCATGTACTAACAATTCTAAGATTTTATATCATAATTTTATAAGAAATTTATACCAAGGAATCAATGATGATATTGATATACAAGGCGTTGAAAGAGGACCAATTAATGAAAATATTTCATGTGCTTTATTCAAATATGGAACCAATTCCATAACCAACCATGAAAACTGTGGGTGTTTCTTCCTGGCTCACCTATTCCAAGCTTTAAGTTAAGTCATGTGACTTGGGTGAATTCTTGGTGAAAAATAATATGTAAGAATAATAAATTATCATAAATTATTTAGTAGCCATATTTATTAATGGCTTCATTAGAGGTGCATAACCTAGCATTTGCGAATCACTGCATGACATGAACATGTTAAGGTACAAATGTGTGGGGTGACATGGCAAGGGTAAAGCCATATGGAATTGGCATCACCAAGGCCATATTTTTTAGCTAAATAGATGGGTTAAAAAAAACATACATGGCCTGGTAAACGGCTATATGATTTGCTACGAGGAGAAATAATTTCAAAATATCATTGATCCGTTTTGGAGATTTGTTGTTGCCTTAGGATATTTAACGTGAAAGGATCTAATTTGTATTTTTGGATAGCAGTATTTCCAATATTGATGTGGGTGAAAGTTTTATTCCAAGACAAGATAAGAAAGCAATGCTTGGTATGGTTGTTGTCTAGGGCTCTAGACAGTAGATGATTATACAATGAATATGCAAAGAACAGAATAATTAAATGTTGCATAGTGTTACTTTGATATAGGTTCGATGCTCTAACTGGTGCAAAGAGTCAATATTACCTAGATAATTGCTTTATAAATTTGATAATGCAATTATTGGCTATAAAGGCATGGAACATAAAGAAAAAGGAGTTACGGACCATTAGGTACACATTTTTCTCTTTTTATATTTAATTAAATTTATAATGCAAATAAAGATAATTTGATTATATGGATATATATACGATATTTTTGTCTATTAATTTGGAAAGAAAAATGCACAAATTTTCATGGACTACTAAAATTTACTTGCAAATTGGTATATTGGTCCTATGATTAATGTTTGTCGTATATTGTTGGCAGCTTATGATATAGAAATTGGATTGTTGCTATATATACTAAGGTTGCACCTTTCATGAACGTGACTCTACAAAATATATATTTATTGGCAATTATGTATATATGTACACACACCATGTGTATATTAATTCATTATATTCATTATCCAATGATAAAATGAAAGTTTATTAGATAGATGGACTTGTAAAGTGGATCATCTTGGTTAGACTTAAAATAACTATAAATCTAAATGAGTTTTATATTTGGTTACACATTTTTTATATTTCATGTTAAAAGGGTTAAATAAACTATGATATTAGAAGTTAATCCATTTCATTATTCGTCACATTGGTTAATGTTGTTGGCTTTATGAAAGAAAATGTTGCATTATTGCGCAAAGTTTTATTATTAGTTAGTGGCTTTAACTAGAAATAAAATAAATTATATACATTTGTATGATTAAATATTCTTGCCAAGGTAGAATAGAGGAGAAAACTTATGCATTGCTAACAGAATTACTATAATTTAAATCTTCTATTAGGTTTGTGTTATTTCTTAATAATAGTAATTAATTTGGCTCCAAGGATTTGGCGATCAAAATATGACTATGTAGTTTTATGTGACCTTATCTGGTTTAATTAGTATGTGCTATTATGCATATGATTGATTAGTGGATATAGTATGAATAAAGTTATAAATATATAGTCAATTCATGAATATGATAAAATGCATTTATATCCACCATAATTTATTATCGGTAAGGGATCTCCATGGAAGTCATTATCGAATCATGATATAAAATTTTGTAAAAGCAAAAAAAATGAAAAACTATGGTAGATATAGCTAATGGAAGGATGATTTCATTGTCCATTGGTTAATGCTTTCCATATTTATGGTCATCCTAAATGGCCAAGTTTAAGGGACATATGGAAATATGAGTAAACTCATTAAGAGTTAAATTATTTAGAAAATCTTGACTTAAAGCTCTCGTGAGTATAAAAATATTTAAAATAGCCAGATGAATGCTATTAGACCTGTTTGAGTGATGGGCATGGTTTTGATCATGGTCATAAAATTGACTTAAAATGTCCATGATAAAAAGGTGTATGTATATTCAGTAATAATCACTTAATGGTTCGATAATATTAACTATGCTCTAAAGTGATATACAAAACCCCTTGTGTATATATAGTTTGTTAACTAAAAGTCATGTTATTTGAGTACATATACACAATAAGTTTAAAATCTTGTATTAACTATAATAAGAAGTTACAGAAAAATAGCAACAATATTATCTTATTTCACCAAGGGATTTGAGGACTCATTATATTAAATTACTTAGTTAAAAAGGACACTATGATGAATGGCTTACAGATTTGGTGTTAATGGAATTAAGAAGTAATTAAAATGGACAAATATAAAACTATCATGAGAAATAGATAAAATAATCAGTATGAATACAACAAGGCAAAAATTTGGTATTTGTGTAAAGGATATCCTTAATAGTTGAAACAATATTAAAGTGCATCCTTTAGTAAAATAATGGGTATTCGTACATGATGAGGTGTTGGTCTTATAAACCTTTAAAACACAAGTATTTATAAAAGTTTGTCATGTGGTATGGAAACTAACATAGCTATGTTAGAAATTTGGGTATAAGGTTCAAACCCATAATATTAAGTCAGCATATTGGAAACTCGACTCAATATTAACATCAAGTCTTAAGTTCAATGAGACAAAGTATATTATCTACATATGGCTACTAGCACTATTTGTTTTAATTTTAGCAATTACAAAGAGATTCTCAACACTATTTGGTTTTAATTATCTCTTCAAATTCTTAGTTTTCTAAGCCATAAACCCGAGAGCATATCACCTATAATTTCTTTTACTATAATATTACAATTATTCAATCGTAATCAAAAATTATATAAGGATCCCCTACTTATAAGTGTGAATTCCTCATAATTTTTAATGAACTCTAAATAACTTTAAATATTGATTAATTAATTATAATATAATTATTGTAAATAATATAATCTCAACAAAAACAGCACGTCGATCTAAATTCTATCCATTTATACTGTCCTAATAATTAAGTTTCCCAAAATTTTCACCTTTTTGGCTAACACCACATATACAAGGACATACACACGCCCACACCATAATTGAAAAGATAAAATGTGCTTATAGGGTGAAATAAAAAAAATGAACATATTGGATAGAAAAATGAAAAAAAAAAATTGCTTTTAAGTGTGGTCGTAAATGAGAGAAAAATTAGAGGAAATAACATAAAATTTATAATCATATTCATCCATATTAAAAATTAAAAAGAGACAGAAAAATTAAGAGAGACTTTAGCTAAATGTACATATTTACTAGATTTCAACATTTTTTTCTCTCATTTTTAAATTCAACCAATTATGAATGGAAAGGAAATTTATTTATTTTTTCCTTTTTCATCTTTAATGAATAAAATATATTTTTTCTATTTTTTTTTCACAGTCTTGGAATTTTTTATTTTTCAATTTTTTATCTAATCTATCAAATAAAGACTAAATGATTGTTGTTATAAAACAAAATATAAATATAAATAGTAATACTAGTCGGTATTAAAGTGTATCGACAATTAAAGTAGGATCGCTAAGCCGCCGGATACCAGCCGTAGCGATAGTGTTAGGATTATTGAACAAATTGATGATGTTATACATACAAATATATCAATATTTGATTTTGCTTGGAAAGTTGGTCTTCACTCATGATCATATAGGATAGAATAAAATTTTGTTATACCTGCCAAAGTTGAACTTAATAAAAACCAAGGTTGAGGTTCATTTGGTATGTACTTCTACGAAGTTTGCTTGCCTTTCGCTGCCATCCCATGACTGACGCAACAAAATGAGTAAAAATAAAATAAAAAGTTGAGGTAGACTGGACAGCAAATGTGAATTGTCACAGCTACAAAAAATGAGTAGTCGGGAGTGATGGATCCCACAAACAACTAGCAATATCTGTAAAGTAAGAAACATTGAAAATAAATATAGCACAAAATTAAAAAAAAAAAATCAGTTGGTCATAGTCTTATCCGATGAGATTCATAAATTAGATTTTTGACATTATAATTTCTCCTATAGTCAACCTTCACTTTTATATGAAAAAAGAAATTAATGCCATGCATAACTTGACATTCACAGATAACAAATTCACGAGTGTAATTTCCAAATTACTATTACTACACTGATTAGTAGATATGGGTAAATAACAACGGAAACTAGGCAGAAAAATTAGTTGTTGCGCTTTTTAGCATGGACGGATGATTAGACCGTGCATGGTCGTTTAGAGCTGAATTAACAGGAAATATTGTCCAAACCAAACATTGGGTCCCCCTTTCTTTGCCTTGTTGAGTTGATAAGCAATACATTTGATTTAACACCGAAGTGGAATTCGATCAGGACTTGGGCCTTGCGTCTCTATGTGTCTGTCTACGTGTGAGAAGTAAGAACAAAAAGAGGTAAAGACAAAACACAGTAAAGTCAATCAAAGGCCGATGAATCCGGTTGTTAGTAGTTACTGACATTATGTTATGCACGTGGACCTCACTTCACTTATTTTATTTATTTATTTATGTATTATGTGTATGCCTTTTGCCTTTGTCTCCTTCCCAACTTAAAAACTTTCCTTCTTTCGTTCCAATTCCACATGGTCTGCTCTCAGGTCTGATTACAACCCAACTCCCATTATGATAAACGTTAATGTATCCTCGTTGGTAGTTACCACACCAAAACCAACGCACCGTACAAGCCACATCATCACCATTAATTCCTTACAGCTTTCTCTCAATGCTTTACTGTTTTTTTAACATCGCTCGGGGTGACAGGGTAATTCTGAATTTTGAGTATTTTACTCAGCCGAAAGTAAAATAACGGCTAGTGCGGCGTGCATTGCTCGCCTACAGCATGCGTCCCAACTCCCAACTTATCCCTTAAAACAAATGTAGTACTTAAATTACAAACTTCAACTTTTTTGGATCATTTCAACAGCATATGTGAAAAAGCTTACTAAGTTGTAATGTTTCAGATGAATCATATGGTAGCTTTTTTGCCCACTCTAATCAACATGCGACGGAGCAAATAAAATATAATTATAATTTTAAGTGGAAAAAAACTTAACAAGATTAAACTTTGGATTTAATTTTGTTGGTATTTTTAAAATATAATAATACCCTTTCATATTCAGTCCCTTATAACAAAATTTATGTAAAAATTCAATTTAAAATAAGATATTTAGTATTAAATAATTTTTTAAAAAATGTTGAAAATTTTTTTGAACAATTAAAAAAAAAAAGAAAGCGTTGTATTTGTTAATCCACGAGCTAAGCCCGCTAGCCCTAGGATCCTGCGTAGTAAAAGCCCAACGATTCATACCAACACCAAGAAAAACCTGTGTTCATGTTAAAATTTGAACCATTTGATTGATTCATTTCGAGTGGAAGGATTTTTTTTAAATAGTGGAGGGGGGCAGGTGAAGCAAGTTTTAAGCTCATCCAAAGTAAGCTCTCACACGTTTTTAGATGTATATTTAACAATTCATATATTCATATTATAATTAAATATTTTATTATATTATAATTATATTTAAAATATTTTATATTATATTAATTTTAATATATTAAAAATATATTTATATTATATTTTAATAATTTTATATATATTATATTTATATAATAATATCAAATATTATTCACCATGCATAAATACCCTCCTGCCCACCTTTCTCCGTGTACTATTTCAATCTTTTTCTCTTCTTTGATTTAGACGTTATAAGGTGCAGAAGAAGTCTACTTCTAATGCCCATAGCCCTGTTTCGTCCTTGCAAGTTCGTCCAGAGACTTCTCAGCTCCTCGGCTATGCTCCAATGGACCTAAGCCCACCTTAAAAATACTATTAGCAGTATTCAAATTTTTATATGTAAGAAAATAATTTTATGAAAGAATAAAAATAAAGTATTATATTTTATAAATTATATTATAAAATATATGAATATTATTATTAAAAAAATAATAAATCAAAATCAAAATCAAACTTTTTGTTACAAAATGCTGCAAAAATTTGACCATACGGACCTTTATCCCGTTAGAACGATGATGAATAATGATTCAGTGGCAATCATTATTATTATAAAACTAAAAAGACAAGTTCGTCCATCACCATTAATATTTTTAGTAATTAAAGGATTAAGATTTTGTTCTTTTAACTGTTCTTGGGAGTAAATGACTTCCCCCTAAATTTGATAGCGATGAGAAGAAGAAGCCTGAACCTTCTATTCAGTGTCGCTTATATTTTAAAAAACGAAAAAGCCGAGTAACGTCACTTTCCAGGCAGCTGGCAGGCAGGGCACGCCAGCAAAGATATATCCGCGTGGAAACCTGCTAGCGCCGGTCACTACGCGGCGCTTGTCTCTATCCCCAGTTCCCTGATTTTTATCTATTTGCCACCCAAACAAATCGCATTTTGCCTTTTCCCAGTATAAAGTTACACTTGCGAAAATAAAATTCGAGTTCACTCTCTTCCTTCTTCTTCTTCTTCCTGATCTTAGCCTCAGCGTCAGCCCCCAGCCCTAGCAAGCAAGAGCGATAGCGATAATAATGGCCTTCGACTCTCTCACTCTATAAACTATCAACCCCTACAAATCCCTCCACAAAATGCGTTCCCGTTTTGCCCTCCGTTTTCATTTCTATTTCCCAATTCAGTCTTCTCCTTCTCTTTCCACAACTCTCGTCGGCGCCAACCACACCTCTGCTCGCTTCTGCTCCCGCTAATCCACAGCCCTTTCTTCCTATCGTGTTCTTCTGATTTACGATTTTTCAGATTTATCTTCTTCCTGTTCTTTTTGTAATCAAATCATACTACAAAAGATACAAGTCAACAGAGAAACCCCCCCAACCTTTTTGACTGTCTGTCCTCTGTATAGTTACTTAAGCCATGGAACGTACCTCAGGAAAGCCGAGCCTTTTCAGGAATATTCTGGCGCGTGCACTTCTCTTCGGTGTATTCCTCATAGTGGTTCGATTCACTTACGTGGTCACTATCACCGGTGAATCCTGCAATCTCGGCGAGTTCTGCTTCTTCTCTTTGCCGCAGAATCTCAACTTCGTCATCCCTGGAGCCGGAGTCTCAGCTGTCGTCGAAAACGACTCTGCTTCCCGATCTAATCCTCGCCGCGACCTCTACACCACCAAAGAGTGGATCAAGGCTGTCCATTTCTATTCCTCGATTTTCCAAGATCTGATCTCTGAGGGTTACCTCTCGCCTCACTCTAAGTCTCTCTGCGTAGAGACTCCCCTGGGACAGGAAGTTTTCGCCTTGAAAGAGATTGGAGTGGAGGACTCTATCGGGATTTTCAAGAAAGCGGCCAAACCTTTGGTAATGAAAGGGGAGGGGCATCAAATACCGTTCGATGATAATACATTCGACTTCATATTCTCCGGCGGAGCCCGCCTCGACATATCAGCTAGACCGTCAGATTTTGCATCCGAAATCGCTCGGACGCTAAAACCCGAAGGGTTTGCGGTGGTCCACATCAAGGCTAATGATACGTATAGTTTCAATTCTTTTCTTGATTTGTTCAATTCTTGCAAAGTAATTAAAATGCTTGAGATTGATGGTTTTGATTCATCAATGCCATATATCAGAGAAATTGTATTGAAAAAAGAGATTGTAATTCTTGA
Source organism: Adansonia gregorii (assembly GCA_038382025.1). Classification (NCBI taxonomy): domain Eukaryota; kingdom Viridiplantae; phylum Streptophyta; class Magnoliopsida; order Malvales; family Malvaceae; genus Adansonia; species Adansonia gregorii. The sequence goes on from JBBYHO010388168.1 coordinate 26,311, forward strand.
CCATTGGTACAGAAAGATTCCTGATGGTGGTTCTGACAAGAAGTGTGTCATTCGGGGTCATAAACGGGAATTAGTGCGGAGGGCAGAACCGCTGGTTGAGGTGGAGCCCTTAAAGCCGTGGATTACCTTGAAAAGGAATATTAAGAACGTAAAGTATTTGCCATCAATGGTTGATATAAGTTTCAAAAATTGGTATGTTTATGTTGATGTTGGGGCTAGGAGTTATGGTTCTAGTATTGGAAGCTGGTTCAGGAAACAATATCCCAAACAGAACAAAACCTTTCATGTTTATGCTATTGAGGCTGACAAAGCTTTTCATGAACAATATGAATCGAAGAAGACGGTTACATTGTTGCCGTATGCTGCATGGGTTAGGAATGAGACATTGACTTTTGAGATTAACAGCGATCATGGCCAGGAAGAAGTGAATGAGCTTAAGGATAAAGGCAGAGGGATGGGCAGAATTCAACCTGTGAAATCAAGTCGAGGTGATTTTAATGGTGAGGTGGATGAGATTCAGGGGTTTGATTTTGCAGAATGGTTGAAGAACACTGTTACAGAGAGGGATTTTGTGGTGGTGAAGATGGATGTTGAAGGAACTGAATTCGACTTGATACCAAGGTTGTTTGAAACGGGGGCAATCTGTCTCATTGATGAGATTTTCCTTGAATGCCATTATAATAGGTGGCAGAGATGTTGCCCTGGTGAGAGGAGTACAAAATATGA
>JBBYHO010388719.1:7837-27028 GCA_038382025.1 Adansonia gregorii
ATGCATCTTTCACATTAGTACATTCCATTATGCTTATAAGAAAATTCAATTATGGTCTAGTATACATTAACTTATTATCATATATGCATCTTACGTAATTGTGAAATCATTAGTTCAACTAATGTCCACAATTGGTATTTGACATTTTGATACGATTAAGGGTAGATTTAGGTTTTGTTATTTGTGCATTATTTTTGCTCATCTGTATATTTAGTTATATTTACCTGTATATTTATTTATGATTATTTGCACATTCATTTTGGATCACCTATACATTTACTTATGGGTATATACAGCTGAATTTTAATGTTTTGTACATGCATCTAATGCGTAAATGCATTCAATTATGCTCATACAGCTACATGTGAGTTATAGTCAAATGTACCTTAACATATTATCATATATATATATATATATTTTACCTGCTTGGAAAATCTAATGTTTAACTCATGTGCACAATTGCTATCTGACATATCCACAATTACGTAGTTCCCTCTTTTTTCACAAAGCTGATTAATTCTTATTTAGTTCTTTCAGTTTTAGGCATAAATACATATGGTAATAGTTATATGTACATTTAGTTCTACTCATACGTGACTTTTAGTTTTGCTTGCAATCAGTTTAGGGTATATGTAAATTTGGTTTACTTACATTTATATTCAATTATAGTCATTTATATTCAATTATAATCATATGTACATTCAATTTTACTCATATGTACATTTAGTTATAGCTATATGCACATTTTGCTAAAATGATACGCATATTTATTTATGCTTATATACTTATGTAGGTTAAGGCATTTACCCATCCTCATATACTTATGTAATGTAAGTAACACATATGTCCAATGGCATTATTTTTTTACCCTTATTGAAGGTGATGATGTTGCGGCTCAAAATCCTCCTATTTATAAAATAATTCATATCAACTGTGTTTGCCTACTATTTTATGGGTTTTAAATTGCCTGAGTATACGACATCATCAGCGCATGATAAAATTTCTTTAATAAAGGATCTTCTACCACAACTATAGTAATCATGTATACACAGTTGATTTTTACGTTGTAAAGGCTATTTATTTATTGTATTGTGCACCAACCTTTATGATTAGCAATGTATTATCGATGGTAGAAAAATTTTTCACAAATACTGGGGTAATCGATAGAAAAATTTTTCACAAATACTTTTTAGTTTTCTCTAAAATTAATAACTTGTATATTGATCACTCGACATGGTGCACATAATAAAAATTTCGACGTCACATGCATTCTATTTCCATAATAACAACACTCAAAATCAATAATGCTGCATCTTATATTATGTATATTGAGTTACAGATTCACAATTTAATACAACAATCTATTAGAGCTAGAAGAAAAGCTACCATAAATGAATAGTTACCACAACATTTCACAAAACAAAGCCCATTCACTCTGAAAGGGAACCAAAAAATTTATCACCTTAAATCACTTTCAGCATACAGTAACGAATTGATTGGTCTACTACCTATGTATATTCAGCTGTTAACACCATACGTACATACATATTCCAAAAATAAAGTTGTTCTTCGAGAACAAGCATAAAAGCTAGGAAGGGTTCAAACTGCATATAAGTTATCACCATCATTTTTGATTACTTTAGTTCCTGTGAAACACTAATGAAAATAAATACCACTCAATTACATATACCTAAACTCATGATGTCTTAACTATATATAACCATAGCTGAACGTATGTATGACCATAACTGAATGCATAGATGGTCACAACTAAATATATAAATAACCATAATTGAATGTATATATGCCTAAGAGGCGTGCACGAAGTACTAAAACTTAAATGAATAGGAAAACTCCATAATGCCATGGCCAAAATGACCCTAAACTATAGTATGCGTATGTCTCCAGCTGAATGTACAAATAGCATAAGTAAATTTACACATGCATAATACTAAATGTACAAATAACAATAACTGCAATACATATGAGAAACATATGTGGAAATGAGTACAACTAAATTACACATACCTTAAACTCACCATGTCTTAAGAATGCATGACTGTAACTAAATGTACAATGACCACAACTAAATGTATAAGTGACTACAACTGAATGTACATATGCTTAAGATGCGTGTACAAAGCACTAAACTCAAATGAATAGGAAAATTCCATAATGTCTTGGCTAAAATGACCCTAAACTATAGTGCACATATGTCTTTAATTGAATGTTCTTATAACCATAACTAAATATACATATGGATAATACTAAATGTACAAAAGCAATAACTGCAATACATATGAGAAATGCTTGTGGAAATGAGTACAACTAAATTACACATGCCTTAAACTCACAGAGTCTTAAGTATATATGACCATAATTGAATATACATATGACTATAACTAAAAGCATATATAACCATAACTGAATGTATAGATGACAATACAGATAGCTATATGACCCCAAACTATATCGATAAGTAAATATTAATTGTGCATATTACTATGCTGATGAGATGACAATCATGTGTTATGTACATATAACCATAGCTAAATGCATATATGACTAAGATGCATGAACAAAACATTGCAAGTGAAATGTAAATCCTAAACCCATAATGTCTTTAAGGAAATAAGACATAATTGTAACCCTAAAGTAAATACTCATATTGTAAAAGTATAGCACTTGTTATATGAGAATCACCTAAAATGTATGTACGAGTATATCTGAGTGTACATATGAACATAATTGAATGTACATATGACTATAACTAAATGTACATAACATTAGAACCAAATGTACAAAGCCAAAGGTGAATGAAGAATTAACTATGATGCAATTGTATAACCCTATGACCTTTATTCTAAAATAACCTGAACTCAAATTGTATAAAAAATCAGTAAATGTGCACATTTGAAGTCCAACACTAAATATGTGATGAATACTTATACTATACGTAAGACCTTAAACCTTGAATGTATATATAACTATAACTGAATGTATATATAGAAAAGACTTGTTGAAATGAGTATACCTCAATTGGATAACCCTAAACCATATTACAATATAACTGTAAGAAACCCTAATCTCAATAGATGAAAAGTTACCATGAATCAACACTAATTATAGAACTGTAATGCAATGCATATATAGATAACTAAATGTACCTATCAACAAAATTAATTACACGTATGGCCATAACTAAATATACATATGATATAATTAAATATACATATAACTATAACCAAATGTATACATGACCATCGATGTCAAGCTGCATTAGTAAAGCTGAATTTACATATGAGAACCCTTAGTTTACTGGAAAAAAAATTAGAGAAAAATATGTTGTACAAAATGTACAAGTAAAGTCTAACTAAATTTACATATCAATTTCAATCAGGCTTTGTAAATATGATTATATCTAATGTATATATTATTTAATTTGATATAATCCACACCTCGTAAATATACAATAAATACTTTCATAATAGAATGGCAACCATTAATATACAATATATATGTTTAATATAGAACCCCAATCTATTTTTAACTAAAGAAGATAACATAAAAAGTTTTTTTTGGCGAAATAGCCAAAATCATTTCAACATTATCTTTAAGCCCAAAGAAGAAAAAAAATTAATTATGGCAAATCCAGCTACTTACAACAATGTCGAGGTGAGCATGAAACTAACACCCCCGTTGTTATGATTGTTTCTCTTGTAGCTTCTTCTTCTTCTTCTTTTCTCTATTAATGGTAGCTTTTTTTTCCATCGTAGCTCTTAAGTTATCAAAACTAGTAAGATCACAAATTATTTCGTACTCTTTGCCTTTGGATCTCTATTCAATATCTTTTCTTCCTTTTACTTAAATTTTCTTTTATTGTTGTGGATTTGTCCATGTTGGGTTTAGGGTGAACAACAATTATACCTTGCTCATTTCCTTGATTTTATGAAGATGACTGCAATAAATCCATTTATAGTGAGAAAAAAAGATTGAATTAATCCTATTGTAAAGGAACTTCTTATTGCTCCCTAAATGATGCTAACTCCAACAAGCATATGTATTGTCAAATAAGAATATATATAATAGATTTTCCTGTGTTAAAAGCTATCAATAATTGTCTCTAAAGTCGTTATTTTTCTTCTAACCAAAACTATTAATGAAGGTTTGTATGCCATTTAAGTTCTTAATCAGTCCAGTATAATTGGAAAGAAAAGGGAAATGTGATGTAAGCACTTGTAACCATAAAACTTTAGGAATGTAGCGCATCCAATTACTAGATTGAAATATTACCTCATTTTTTGTTTCACTTGAATGTCGTAATTCAAACATATTTAAAGCAATGATGGCTGAAAATTAAAAAAAAAAAATCAGTGAAAGATGGCCACGGGTAGAATGAAATCAACAAAAATGAGTTAAACATAAAAGAAAAATCTCTTTCAATGAAAAGAAAATGAAGATAGTTTAAAGTAACATGCAAAATTAACAGTCTGCAATGCCAAATGTCATCTAGAAAAGAACATAAGACAATCGCTCCGCGTAGAGAAATAAAATAGTTGACGTAACAAGAAGTAGAAATTTACATTTCTAGCTTCATGTCTTTGAAGAGTGTTATAAGTTCTACAGGCTTGCAATAAATAGATACACTCTCTTCAGTATCAATTTCCTCTTTTGTAGATGAATGTAGGCAATAATCTTGTTGGCACATCTGATATGTTCTTCTTGCATACTGGGAAGTAGGGAAAAAAAGATAACGTAAACGAGAACTTATCCAAATAGCCATACTCCAAATTATTCTTCATTATGACAAAACAACAAACTAAAACTCTATAATAAATCAGGAATAATAAAAAATAAGACTCAAAATAAAACACTCCCACAATGCACTCGAGAACAATCTTTAGCATGAAATGATTAAAAATTAAAAAAAAAAAGACTCGAATACCCAACATAAATACTGGCAGAACATTAAAAAAAATCATATGTGTTTAATCAGAGAGAACATACCAAGAGGTCTCACAAGCCACTAAAGGAATGCTCAGCATTCCTATGAGATTATGCTTGAGTTTAGTATTGTCGCTTTCTCTCAACTTATTTTCCACCATGAAATATCTTAATTTTTAACTACCTCAAACCTGCAAAAAGAAATTAAACCTTGTAAAAACTCTAATTAAATTTAAAAATGGATTATATTAACCAAAACAATACAAAAATATAACTTTCAATATAACTTTCATTAAGGATTAGAGCTCAAATATTCATTTTTTAAGATGCTTCTAAATTGTTCCAAAAGAATTAAGAAAAATTTGAAAGGAAACTGTGAAGAGTAATAGATGACAATAGTTAAAAGGATAAAAAATTACACAATAGGCAAAAAATGAGAAAAAGTAAGTGAAAGAGAAAAAATGAACCAAACTTTGAGAAAAAGGAAGAACCCTAATTGAGAACTTCAAAATTAGAAGAGATAATGGAAAACGAAAACGGAGAATCGATAATCCAAGGTAATGGAAAACAAAAAGTTTGCGAATTTGCGTTTAGGGTAAATTCGCATTTACGGTAGCCCATTAGGTAATTATAAAATTTCCCATTTCCTTAAATTTAAACCGATATTTATCATTTCATCGTTTTTAAAAAAGTTTCAGTCCGTTGGCCTTAAATAATTTTGTTTTTTTATTCAAGTGAAACTAATTTGTAATCGAATTACATAATAAAAATAACTTTGTCTCCTTAAGATTCTTTTAAATGTTCAAACGACTTATGTACTCATTTTTTTTCTCAGAATATTTGAACCCGAAAAAATGAAATTTTTTTTGTTAAAGAGACCATAATCTAAAATTTAGGAGAAAATAGATTTATTGAATGTTTGACTATTAAAGATAATTATATAAAACAACTTAAATTTTGATTTCAAATTTCGAATTTCTTAAATGAGAAATTACTCTCCCTTGAAAATTCAAAGTTGTTCAAGAGTATCAATATCTATAATGTAACTAACACTAAAAGCTAAATGAAAATTTTAATTTTGGTTTCTCTTATGTAGGGACACCTAAGATTGCGAATTAAAAAGGTTTAAGGGGAGGTTATTAAGGCATTCCAATTTTTTAAAGAATGGAAAGAGTAAAGAAAATGAAAATTTTGTATATTATAATATTATAAATTTATAAATTTTTTTATGCATTAATAATTTATTTTTTTATAGATTTTGATACGTTCGGGTATTCTTGTTGTGTTCGTGTTCAAATTTGTGTTATTTTTTTAATGTTCTAAGCATAATAAATTTATATAAACTTGTACATTTTAATAATTTATTTTATGTAAATTTTGAGATATATGTGTATTTATGTCATGTTCATGTTAATTTTTATGTTGTATTTTAATTATTTCTCCATGTTGTCTTTGTTAGCAAAAATTATTCAACATATATAATAAAATACAAGATTGCAAGATAGAAATTATCAATACTGATGTTGCAATAATTAAGAAAAGAAAACTAATATTTTCATAATAATAAGTAGGACAATTAGATGTTAAGTCAGGGAAGAACTTCTAACCTTAAGACATTTATTGCCTATTTATAAGTGTGCTTGATAGATCTCGTAATACTTCTCTTAGGTCTTTTCAATCTCGTTATGAATCAATAGCAATATAATTTTCTCTATACATATGATAACAAAATTGAGAAGAAAAATGAGTTTTCAAAAAAATACGAAAATCGAAATGACACGAAAATTGTTTCAAGACCGTTTATAAATAGATATGAAACTATTCATAATTTGAACAAATATATCTGTATGGACAAGTTGGTTTTAAGCTAGACTTAAAATTAATTGTATTTCATTGGGCTCTAAAAGATAAGGCCCACACTAACTTTAACCCAAGCCCAGACCTAGCTAGATCATTCAGACACTGCGAGATCCAAAATATCCCTAACCTGAAAACACTAGTTGGTGTTCTTTCCCCTTTTTTGGTTTGAAGAACTAGAAGTCCGTTTGGAATTCATCTCACTTATGGTGAGTTGGAATCCAAAGAGTATATCCCTTTGAAAGAGCTTTTGTTTTTTTGGGATGACGGCAGATTAGATATATGTATTTTTATAATATTCGAATTGAAATCTACGTAAGTGTTTTAAAATTTAAATTCATTTATTATCGCATTAAATAAGTATGTTACTATTTGAATATAATTAACTAATGTTATTTATCGAATATCTGAATTCTCTTAAAAATTGAATTCAATAAGTAGTTAACCTTAGAAGCCAAAGTTCGATTCTTACCATGAATATAAATTTTCACAATAATAAATTGATAATAGATTTAGATATCTTAATCCATTATCCACAAAAATAATGTAGATTTAGAAATTCAAATCTGTTATTCGTAAAAAATAATATGAATTCGAATAATAGATATCCGAAGATTCATAGCCACATCTGTTCCAAATCCATCAGAGATAGTAATTATACTATATGAGTCCGCATCCATTTTCCATCTACAATATTTAAATCTATAAAACCCCAAACTAAATAACTGTAAATATTCGAATACACATTATTTATTGTCATCTTTATTGGATATCCAAAGCTATATACCCCTTGTTGCGTTTCCTATTTAGAGGCTTAGGCTCTGAAGGATAAAAAGCTCTCTCACTAGAGGGCCTTCTACTTTTTCAACCTTTAAATTATGTTTTTAAACTAGAAAATGAATATAATAAATTTTATTATGTAATAAATAAATTTCATTTTATATAATAATGTAATATATATTTATAATTTGTTATTATAAAATTAACAAGAATTAAGTAAAAATAATAGTTACATGTATAATAAAAAATACATACAAAATTATTTGATATGTTTTATTAAATTTTAATTATTAATTAATAAAATTACTATTTGACATAAATATAGTTTAAATAAATTTTCATTATTTATTAATTTTGTAAATATCAAATAAACTAAACTGTTTATTCTATATATACACATTTCAATATTACGTCTTTAAAGGTCATTTGCTATTATTATTTAATTGACGTCACTACGTATGAATTCAAATATATATTTCATTAATAATTTTAATCTTACTATTCTAATAATCAATCTTTTTGAAATCAAATTTACTAACTATACAAATAGAACCAAAGTGACAGTTGAAAAAATAGAATAAAATAAAGCAGCACCCAGATCCAATTTTGTTGGTAGAGAAAGGAACATTCAGATGAAAGCCAAGAAAATGCAGGAAAATGGAAAAAAATGGTAATGAATTTGGAATTATGGTTCGGGGTATAATGCGATGGATATTGGATTTATTTAAGTAGATTTTGCTGTGTAAATTATTCACCCATCCCCTAGGAAGTAAACTTATACTTCGACAATAGATATGATTAAATAATATAAAAAATTAAAATATGAGATTAAATATAATTTTACATGAAAAAGTATGAATATATAAATATGTAAAAATTATATAATATAACATATAAATGAGTCAAAATTTATATAAATATATAAAATTTTTAATACAATATGACATAAAAATTTATAAATGTGATACAAATACATAAATAACAAATAAATTCTTGCAAAATTTATTGTTAGAATTCCTTCGTGTGTAATTTTCTTTTCCAATACTTTTGATTTTGCCCCTTTATTAAAAAAAGGTAACAAAATCTTAATTAGATAAAGAAAAACAGAAATAATGGAAGTAGAATAGGATGTTTAATTTTTATGAGCCATAATTAATTAGGAAATTAAAAAATTATTAACAAGTTTTTTTAAGATATTTGTTAAAATTAATTAAAATTTTATAATAATATCAATTTATATTAAATACAATAGTTAATAATTATTTTGATAATTTTCAATAATTGATAATTATTTTAGTAATTTTTTATATTAAAGATAATAATTTTAAAAAAATCTTAAATCATTTGTTAATAAACCCTAATTAAAAATCTCTTATGATTGAAAAAACACTTGATAAGCCATCCATTGTTCTAATCAAGAAAAGGCTCAAATCTTCAATTATGATCAAATCAATGCTTTTTATGATCCGATCCAGCTTTTTTTCCAAAGCAAAATTAATTTGACGTATTAAGAATATTCATCGGTACTTTTATTATTTTAAATTTGCATCCTTTTTTGGCCTTTTTATTAAAATAATAAAATTTTTTTATTTATGTAAATAAGCTGTTTTAAGATTATTTACCGAAATAGGTCAATTTTAAAAATTAGTTGAGAAATTGCCATTTCAAATGACATTTTCTCAATTTTAAAATTTAGTTGGGATGTCAACTTATTATAAGAAATTGACAGATGAAATGGCGATTTCTTATCAATTGCAAAACCCGTGAAAAAAATTTAACAACTAGTTTCCCAACACCATAATTTTTTTATACCGCATTGAGAAATCATCAAATGATGTGGTAATTTCATATTTCATGCCACAGTTTATAAGTTTTAGGTTTTATTTATGTTTGAAAGGATGTGACTAATGTATGAAAATTAATTTTTTTTGAAATAAAATAAGTTGATAAGACTAATGCAAGATAATTAGATTTTTCTGATATGAAATAAAATTGATGAGACTAATGTATAGGAATATGATTCTTTCTGATATGAAATCATTTGATAAGACTTATGCATGCAATCAGATTTCTTCTGATATGAAATAAGTTGATAAGACTAATGCATGCAATCGGATTTCTTCTGATATGAAATAAGTTGATAAGACTAATGTATGAGAATCAGATTCTTTCTGACATGAAATAAGTTGATGAAATTAATCATAAGAAAGGTGATTTCTTCTGATATAAAAAAATTTGATGAAACTGATGCATAGGAATTAGATTCCTTCTGATATGAAATAAGTTGATGAAATTAACGCATGGGAATCAGATTCTTTCTGATATCATCTTTGGTTGATGAGACTAATGCATGGATTGTAAATTTCAGACTGCAAAGATTAAACTAATGCATGTGACAAATTCAAACATTTTGAATGGGAAAAAATTTTTGTTGACTATGTTTCGTTATAAATATGTGTTCATCATTGTCATTTTTATTGTCATTCATTCTCAGCTGCTATTGTTGCTTTCTCAGTTTAGTGATATTGCTTTTTCATTCTCTTTTTTTGTTTCTTAGTTTTCAATTGTTAGCATTTTATTTAGAGTTATTTCCATCTTACCAACATGAGTAATAGATTTGTTGCACTTGTCTATTCTAATGAAGAAAGTGTCAATAATGAGGAAAGTGTTACCTTTTAAAGTGACCATCCTAGAGCTATCAAAGTTGACGAAATAATTACAATAGAGGAATTGAAGGTAAAAATTAGTGCAAAAATCAGAGCTATAAGCAGAACCAGAGTATCAGATATCAAGTATAGGTTTCCTATTTCCATGGGAGAAGGATGCGTCCGATATAAGACATTCCCACTTGAAGATGATGATGATATCAGATGCACGTTTGATGTTCATCAATAATTTCCTAATGTCAGTGTAATTGAGTTATATGCCGAACTTGGGGATATACATCATGATGTTGAAGCTTCATACGTGCCTACTGCAGATGCGCATATGTCATGGCTGTTTGAGAATCCTAAATGTCAAACTCTTCCAGATGCATAAGTGGTGATAAATAATTTGTATGAATCTTTTTATTATTCATCTATGTCACCAATAGTTCCAAGTGACGAAGATGATGAGCCAAACAACTTTATAATGATAGATTCTCTAATTAGAGGTGTTGAAATGGAATATGGAAGGTCTACTACTGATCCTAAAGTGTCATATGGAGCCCATGGTGATTATGTTAGTGACTTTAGTGAATCGAGAGAGTATGTTAATGCTGATGATAGTGATAACAACCATGATCCATGCCCAAATATCGGTGGTGATATCAATGTTTCTCATTTGTCATCTACTAGTGGAGCTAGTGATCTTCTTCATCAATATGAGCCTCCATATGTGCACCCTCGATCTTGATGCAATCCATGTAGCAGAATTTTCAAAATATGCTCAAACATTAGAGTTTTTGAAAAGCTGGAATCCATCTAGTAATGACCTCTACATTGGTATGCAATTTGCAACAAATAAGACCACAATTTTTGTTATAAAGTACTATAATATCAAGAGCTATGTAGATTATAGAGTAGTAGAATCGTTGCCAATCAAATATCACGACCAATGTACAATGTATGGTGCTAGTTGCAACTAGAGTATAAGGGCAAGATTATTGAAGAAGACACAATTATAGGAGATTAAAAAGTATAATAGGCCTCGTACTTATGCATCTGGGCATATTTCATAAAATCACATGAAACTAGATTCTAACATGATATGTTCATGGATTTTGTCCTTGGTACAAGCAAATTCGACCATTTTTGTCATAGTTTTGGTTACCGAGATACGGAATAGGTCTGGATACATGACCTCCTATAGGGAACCGTGGATAGTGAGGCAAAAAGCAATTGTTCGACTATATGGAGATTAGGATAAATTATACAATGATCCTTCAAAATGGTTGGGTGCAATGCAACATTTTATTCCTGGCACAATAGTGGAATTACAAACTATGCCTACTTACCATGGTCATCAAATGATGCAAGGAATGGGTATTTTCCATCCACTTTTTTGGACATTCAAGTTTTGTATTGAAGGCTTTCCCTTCTGTAAACCTATTGTCCAAGCTAATGGTACATTCTTATATGAAAAATACAAAGAAACATTACTGTTAGCTGTTGCACAAGATGGCAATCAAAATATAGTACCAATTACCTTTGCCATTGTAGAGGGTGAGACAAAAAGAGGCACGGTTATTTTTTTCTCAACAACTTACATAGATATGTTGTTAGACAACTTGGGATATGCTTAATATTTGATCAACATGAATCCATAAAATCTATGATCAGAGACTCAGGTAGTGCATAACCTCTGCGTGCATATTCTATGTACTACGTTCAACATATTGCAGCCAGCTTCATAAGGAAGTTTAATAATAAGGAGTTATGTCGATAAGTTGTTAATATGGGTATGCAATCACATTTATGGTTATTTACTCTCTTACAATCTTATCAATTTTAATGTTTATCTATCAGTTGTTAATAAGTCCAAAAATTATCATATATTTTTTCAGCGTACCAGTTACGATGACCTTATTTTCAGTAGCAATATAAAAATCTTTGTGCGAAAAATGTAGAAGTGGCCAATTGGATTAATAGGATCTTACGGGAGAAGTGGGCATAATCATATGATGAAGGAAGATGATATGGAGATATGATAACAAACTTGGCCGAATGTATAAATTCGGTGTTGAAGGGGACTAGTGATCTTCCTATAACCGCTTTGGTGAAAGCCACATATTTTAGATTAGTAGAATTATTTAGGGTGATGTAGAACAAGCAGATTTCAATGATGGCAGCCGGGCACAATTATTGTGAAATAGTTTACAAATGCCATGCAACAAAATTGAAAAAAAAGCTAACTCACACCTTGTCAAGGGTTTACACAAATAAATCAATTTTTCTTGGTTAAGAAGTTAGAAAACCCCCAAGAGGGAATTGTGGCTTCGACGTACAAAGTAAATCAATTTGAAGTAAATTGAAAATAAAAATAAAATAAGGAAGAAAAAAAATCAACAATCAATTTACAGAGGTTCAGTCCTTTAATTTGGCACCTAGTCCTCTTTTCTTAGTATTTTCTTGCCAAGGTGATTCCGATAATTCACTAAGCAAATTGTTACCTTTAAGGCTAAGGTAGAACCTTATACTATTATCTTTTAAGGCTTAGATAGAACCTTTCAATTCCTTTGAGAATTTTAACCCAAACTTTCAAATATTTTCACTCACTTTCACATAAACCCTTTTTGTAATATGAATGAAGTATCTTACAAACAAATTGAACCTTTAGTTGGTAGATGTTTGTTGGAATTTAAGTACAAGATGAATGAGATACGAATAGGCTTGAAGAGCATAAATTTGATACAAGTGGAAATAAAGAATTTGATGATTTTGAGCTTTTTGTTATTCAATGATTCAATGAAATTTGTGTCTCTGCTTCTTCAGCTATTTGGAACCTCCATTTATGGCTAAAATTGATTCATAGACAGTGGGCATTTAATGTGGTGGTCGAGAGCCATTGTAGCCTTCATAAATGCTTGTTTCTTTTTAATCCCATGCTATAGTATCAATGCAATAGCAACAGTATCGATACAAAAATAAAAAAAGTGACTGTTACAGCTTGTTGTATCGATATAGGGATCTGAGTATCGATACTAAGCAAGCTGTATCAATACAGATTCTATTGTATCAATATATTTAAGGGTTTCAGCCAAATCTTGGCTACTGCCAAGCCTTGTATTGATACACAAAGGGTGAGTATCAATACTAAGCAGGTTGTATCGATACATACACACTTGTTTCGATACAATTGAGGGTTTCATCCAAACATTGGCTACTGCAAAGCCTTATGTCGATATACAGGGGTGAGTATCCATACTAAGCTGGCTGTATCAATGCATCTACACTTGTATCGATACATTTAAGGGTTTTTAAGCATAGTATCGATATATTTGTTCTTTGTATTGATACTAACCTTAAAAAATATTTGTGAAGTGATTTTTGTTGACTCAAATAAATCTAAAAAATTATTCTAAGTATAAATATACTTTTTATAGCATATAATTTTTGACAAATTATAAACTTAGTATTTTTCAAAATGCTTTTCAATTTAAACACAAATACCAAGTTGAGTATTAATTTAACTTAAGTTGTTTGTTCTATTAAAACGAAAATCAAGGTTAACATAATGCATTAAACATGTAACTTACACAATTATTCTAATATAAATTATATCAATGTAATAAACATAATAAAATATTTTTTATTAATTATCTTCCAACATAAGAAGCATAAAAAAATTTACAATACAAATGTATAATATTTACAGCATTGTATAACACCCTAAAACTGTATAACTATAAGACTATAAACTATTTAATATAACTGAGTAATACAAGTTTATATCTATTAACAGGGGGCCCTATCGCATGGTGTAGAACAACAATGCAGGGCTCTCCTATTACATGGTGGCAATACTTATCATTCAATATTTTTATCTTCATTACCACGTATACCCTTGGTTTGACGTGTTTGGGCTATTACTTTTACCACCGGTGCTTCCACTTCAGCGATTTCTTCTTGAGTCGACATAGAATTCCTATGTTCATTCATAACCCTCATAATGTCTATCGTATCAAAAACCTGTAACCCACTACCCACGGAAGCAGTACATGGTGGGCCAAAATTAGGGAAGGTACCACTCTCCAAGGGGATTCCAAACCGATATACGTTTCTCATATGTGTTGCAGTTGACATAACAGTCAAAAGGTTGGCATCTAACCTATTGGTGGGTAGCTCCGACCAATTGCACATATCATCATCATCCCCACCATGACTGAATGAATACTTGCAACCCAAGATCACGCTCTGGTTCAAGGTGACTAAAAGAGATCCTAGGCGCATTGGTATCATCAACCTCCACTCGAATAGGTTGATTTGGCCTCTGACTAATTCCATGCTATCGAGTACGCTTGTGAAGCTCCATTAAAGGGTATAGATTTAAAGTTTATTGATAATGTGAGCTACTTCTCACATCTAAAAGTCTCGACGATGGAAAAATAAATGGTTGGCCTTGAGTATAAAAGCATCTGATGGTGAGAAATTATTGTATACAATTTTAAGACCCTAAACAATTCATCTAGAATGTTTTTTTCCAAAATCAGATCCAGTTTGAATGCCTTTCAACCTAGTTTTCTACATGATTATTGCACATATCAACTCTATGAACTTCGTCAAGGTTTACAGGTGGTTAGAGGATTGCTTGTTGCATCCTAAACTAGAGTAAGACCTTATCCGATTGGTGCCATTCCATAATATGAAAATATATTAATGCTACATTTGTTCTCCATATGTGGCATTTTGGAAGGCTTCTGATGGGAGGCATTCGACAATTTCATCTGCAATATATGGCCTCCATAAAAACTGTGAAAAAATAAAAAATTAATACTGATCATATGCAATAAGTTACCTAAAAAATGCATGTACTTAAGGTAAACTATTACAAAATTTACTGTATTATGTCTTAGGTGATCCAACCATATCTAATGCTTTCAATGTCCGTCGTTGTATGACCAAACTACTTCGGACTGCACCATTTGTTCAAATACATATAAAATATGAATAACTCGCATGCAAATGTAAGTTCTCCAAGAATAAATATAGTACTTATATTTATTACCTCAACGCAAGGGGATATACATAATTTTTTCTAACTATCGGTATAAGAAATGGAAGCTGATACCATGCCCATTACTGTAACAGCGTTAAACAGCCATCTATGTCATGTGTTGCCCTAGTTGTTGCATGATAGAGTTCCCTATACAAGAGCTCTAAACATGCGAAACCCTAACTATACTTCTTTTCTTCATTCAAATTGCCAAAAGTGAAAGATACATCAAATATACTCGATTTTTAAATCTATCGAGCTTTAACATTCCACCAATGATGTGCAAAACATATGCTCAAGTAGCAGATTCCAATTGTCATTTAGTTGCATGTTCAGGCATATAACGAAACATTTCTATCAACCAAGTCATTTTGATACTTGAGCCCTGAATGATGTTTTTGGGAAAGATCACACCTAATAATTCTTTGAATAAAGCCTAATAGACTTCCCTTTGTTACCTCCTTCCCATCAATTGGTAGACCCAGTTGAAGTGCAGCATCCTTTAGTGTGATTGTGCATTCATCGCATGGAAAATGAAATGTATGCGTCTCAAGCCTCCATTGTTCAACCAACGCACGCATTAGTCCTACCTCGTATTGACAATAGTTAATTAGGGTTGCCTGGTAAAATTTGGCTCTTCTTAAATAGTTTTCAATTAATGGATTTGGTGGTTCAAAAGATGCTTTCCATGATCATGTTTTCAATCGACTTTCCTGTTCAAAAAGTCCTTAATTCATTTCTTGTAAAATTTATAATTTATACTATTTTAAATATATCATTAACAAAATTTATAATTTAGTACCTCAGATAATACCCTTGATGATATATGATACTCTTGTAATCTCAATAACGATGATGATGGTGCCATTATATTGATCAAATATTTTCCTACAACAAAAAATTTCATTTAAAGTCATCATTACGTAGCCTTAAAATAAAAATTAAACTAAATTTCTACAAAAAAAAAATGCATACCTTTGAAATAATTAAACATTTCAAAGTTAAATTTAACTTCTTCCTTGCAATCATAAAGTGAACAAAAAATTAACTTGATTACAACAAAAATCACTTTAACCATTACTAAATAATTTATATTTAGTAATAAAAATTGATAACATCCTAATATTTCAACCAAATATACTAATATAATCAAACTAAATTGTATGATTTTAAGATGAATTATCTAAAAAATCATACATAAAAATTAAAATAAATATTACGTATAATTAATTATGGTTAACATGAATGAGCTTTTACTAATGAAAATAAAACATAATTACAAAAAAAAAAATTATATAATCATATCAAAAATTACTTTTACGAATAAAATTAAATCATACATGTAAAAAAGCTTTAACTCGATTACTTAACTTTCAATAAGACCTTAACTTGATTTTATTCTTTTTGTAGAAATTTTTTT
The DNA here is from genome assembly GCA_038382025.1 of Adansonia gregorii. Lineage (NCBI taxonomy): Eukaryota > Viridiplantae > Streptophyta > Magnoliopsida > Malvales > Malvaceae > Adansonia > Adansonia gregorii. The sequence continues at coordinate 24,534 of JBBYHO010388719.1, forward strand.
GTTTTATAAGCTCTCTATCAAAAAAGGGCGTTCTTTTTATAGAGAGCTCCCTTTGTCCCTCCATCAGGCAAAAGTTACGGGTAGCGATACCTGTGACCTCAGAAGGATATGACAGAAGTTATATCCCTCTATAAAGGCTGCAAAAGCCTAAATTATAAGGGTCACGGGTATGTGACCCTTATAATTTAACCAAAAAAAGTTAGTTGAGAAATCGCAATGTGATATGACGATTTCCTAACATACATGGTGATTTCCCAATTAATTAAAAAATTATTTTGGTCAAATTTGTAATTAATGAGAAATCTCCATTTCATTTGTCGATTTCTAATAACAAGTTAAGAAATTGCTATATGATTTGGCTATTTTTCAACTAAATTTTCCAATTAAGAAATCGTCATTTGAAATAGTGATTTTTAGCTAATTTTCAAAATTGGCCTATTTCGGTAAATACTCTGAAAACGACTTATTTACGTACATAAAAAATTTTATATTATTTTAATAAAAAAGCCTCTTTTTTTTGATGATTTGATAAAAGAATAACAGTTAGAGGTGACAATTAGGCCGGTTTAGGCATATTTCGATTGGGTCATTCTGGGTTCGAATTTTTTGGGTTCAGGTTGATTCGGCTCTATTCGGGTTTGGGTTCTTTTGTGTTTAGGCCAATTCAAGTTTGTGCCAATTCAAGTTTGTGCCAATTTAGGCTCGGGTCTTCTCAAGTTCAAGTTGGGTTCGAGCTCAAGTATGTTTTACGTTATTTTTTATTTTATGTTAAATATAATTATTTTTACATAATTTTGAATTCTAAGCCTAGGCCTGAATTTGGCCTAATTAGGCCCAAAAAAAAATCTTAATTCGATTCCATGAGCCTAGCCACGACCTGAAAAAATTTTGAATTCTAAGCTTAGGATTGAATTTGGCCTAGCCGACCCATTTAAGTATAAACCACTATTCATAATATTAGAAAGTTATTTTTATATCAATATTTACATATTTTATAATTAAATTTAAATAAAATCTATTATTTTATTTAAAAAAATACTATTTTGGGTTGAGTCCATTTGAAACTTAAAATCTAAAACCCGAGCTTGATCGTGCTGGGCCTATTGGGTTAGGTAGGCTGTCCGGCCCATGAACAAGTCTAGTTGCTGGTCTAATGTGTGATTTTTCTCATTTTTGATATAATATTATCTATTATTGCTTTCATATTTTTAATTTATTTTATTATTTTGTTATACTATTATCAGACTCTAATTATTATTATTTAAAATAATAATAATAATAATATTCAAAGAAATGTTTAAAATTTTACTACTAATATATATAAACTCTCAATACTTAATGAGTTTAACAAATTAAATTAAAGGGAATATGATAAATGGATGATATAATTTATTAACAATATTTTCAAAGCTCATGATATGATTTACTTTTTGATAAATTATTATTTTTATCACATATAGACCTGCTCAAAAGTTGAGTTATCCACTCGGCCTAATTAGGCTTGGACCCGGGTTATTATATTTTTGTTTCAGAGTAGCCCGGCTCTGATCGAAACAATGATTTTAAATTAAAATAATATATATTTTATTTAAATTTAATTATAATTTATATAAAAAATAATAAAATAATATTTTTTAATGTGATGAACAATAATTCTAACTTAAACATGTGGGTTTAGGCACATTAAATAAGGGCTTGTGTTTGAGATTTAAAAAAAAATTCAGCTTGCAGCTTGGCCCGACCAATGAGTAGATTTAATCATATATAAAAGTATAAATTAAGTTTTTAATATTTAATTAAATTATTTATGGTATTAATTTTTAATATTTAATTCATTTTTGATATGGCATTATCAAGTATGGCTTTCATATTTTTAATTTATCTTATTATTTTATTATGCGATTATCAGACTCTAATTATCCTTATTTGAAATAAAAACAACAACAACAACAACAATAATATTAAAAACATATTCAAAGAAATACTTAAAATTTTACTACTAACATACATAAACTCTCAATTTGTAATAAGTTTAATTAATTAAATTAAAAAAATGTAATAAATGGATGATATACTTTATTAATATTGTTTTCAAAGCTCATGATATGATTTAATTTTTAATAAATTATTATTTTATCATATATAGACCTACTCAATGATCGGGCTACCTATTTGACCTAATTAGGCTTGGGCCCGTGTTTTCATATTTTTGTTTTAACTAGCCTGGTTCTGTCAGAATAGTAATTTTAAATTAAAATAACATATATTTTATTTAAATTTAATTAGAAAATATATAAATATTAATAAAAAATGTTTTTTAATGTGATAAATAGTAATTTTAGCTTTAACAGACACGTTAAATAAAGTCATGCGCTTAGGATTTGAAAAAAATTTGGGTTGCAGCTTACCCATGGTAGGCTTAATCATATATAAAATATAAATAAGTTTTTAATACTTAATTAAATTATATATGGTATTACTATTTAATATTTAAT
>JBBYHO010388830.1:0-81414 GCA_038382025.1 Adansonia gregorii
TAAACTACCACAACCAAATGCCACAATAATGCATGATAATCCTAAGAGGGTGATGGAAACATGGAGAGCTCACTAAAGTGATGAAGGTGCTGAAAAATAAAAAATATGAGTGATAGAGTTGGAAGTTATACCAACAAAACTTTAACTTTGGCCAAATAGTTAGAGCAGCAGAGATGGCTTGAATTTCCCTCCTTTCTTTGTTGTAAATAAGCAAGAAAAAGAGAGAAAAAATGAGGTTTTGGTTCTGGTATGGATAAGGGTGAAATTTGGAATGTGTAGAGGTTGAGAGTGAGGTTTTGGGGCTATTTTAGGTTGGCGGGTGAAGAGCTACTAGATTTGATTTTTTTGTTGTGTGAATGTGTTTTTGAATCTGAAAAAAGCTGGAATCTAACCTTTTTCTGCTAAGATAGAAATGGTCCATTTATATCAGCCTTTTGGAGCCAAATTAAAGGTGTTTTGGCCATTTCTCAAGGGGGACAAGGTGATTTCAGCATGGTGGCTATAGGGAGCAATTTGCTGCCAATGTGATGGGCATAGGGTAGCTGGATTAAATGCTAAAATGATTTTCTAGCAAATAGGGTGGCTGATAGTGACATTGGCAAACAACTAGGGAGGAGTAGGGTGATCAAATGACATTGACCCTTTTGATCCAATTTAGACTTAAAAAAATGTTTTGATTAATTTAAAAGTTTTTCTTATGAAGTCAAAGCATCATATTCATTTATCGCAATAAGGAGATTGAATTTGTGGTGCCCAATCATTATAAGAAAGGAGATTATTATATAAATCTGTGTTTATCCTAATTGAATGAGAAACCTCAATTCCAAAAATTATAGAAAGAAAAGTTTTTCTTATGAAACCAAAGCATCAATATCATTTATCCCGATAAGGAGAATGTGTTCATGATGCCAAATAATAAAAAGAAAGGAGATTATTATGTGAATCTGTGTATACCTAAATCGACGGATGAATGTTAATCCTAAAAATGGTAGAAAAAAAAGTTTTTCTTACAAAACCAAAGCATTGATATCATCTATCCTAATAAGGAGAATATGTTTATGGTGCCCAATTGCGAAAAAAAGAGATCATTATGTGAATCCATATTTGTCCAAATCGACCGATGAATATTAATTCTAAAAATGGTAGAAAATGAAGTTTTTCTTATGAAACCAAAGCATCAATTCATTTATCCTAATGAGGAGAATGAATTTTGTGGTGCCCAATCATTAGAAGAAATGAGATTATTATGTGAATCCGTGTTTCTCCAAATCGACAGATGAACATTAATTCAAAAAATGGAACCAAAGATATGTTTTTCTTATGAAACCAAAGCATTCATATCATTTATCCTAATGAGCAGAATATGATTATGGTGCTCAATCACGAAAAGAAAAGGGATTATCATATACATCCATATTTGTCCAAACCGACGGATGAATATTAATTCTAAAAATGGTGGAAAGAGAAGTTTTTCTTGTGAAACCAAAGCATCAATTCATTTATTCCAATAAGAAGAATGAATTTGTTATGCCCAACTCTAAAAGAAAGGAGATTATTACATGAATCTATGTTTGCCCAAATCGATGTATGAATATTAATTCTAAAAATGGAAGAAAGATATGCTTTTCTTATGAAACCTAAGCATCAATACCATTTATCCTAATGAGAAAAATATGTTTATGGTGCCCAATTGTGAAAAAAAAAAGTAGATTATTATGTGAATCCATGTATGTCTAAATTAATGGATGAACATTAATTCTAAAAGTGGTAGAAAGATAAGTTTTCCATATGAAACCAAAGCATCAATATCTTTTATCCTAACGGGGAGAATCTATTTATGGTGCCAAATCATGAAAAGACAGGAGATTATTATGTGTATCTATGTTTGTCCAAATCGACGAATGAACATTAATTCTAAAAATGGCAGAAAGAGAAGTTTTTGTTATGAAACCAAAGAATCAGTTCATTTAGCCTAATGAGGAGAATCAATTTATGGGCCCAATCATTAAAAGAAAGGAGATTATTATGTGAATCCATGTTTATCCAAATCAACGGATAAACGTTAGTTCTAAAAATGGAAGAAAGGTAAGTTTTTCTTATGAAACCAGAGATCAATGTCATCTATCCAAATAAGGAGAATGTGCTTATCGTGCCTAAATATAAAAATGAAATGAGATAATTATGTGAATCTATGTTTATCCAAATCGACGTACGAATATTAATTCTAAAAATGGAAGAAAGATAAGTGTTTCTTATAAAACCAAAGCATCAATAACATTTATCCTAATGAGGAGAACGTGTTTATTCTGCCCAATCATGAAAAGAAAGGAGATTACTAAGTGAATCCATCTTTATCGTAATTGATAGATGAAATTCGATTCTAAAAAATGGTGGGATATGAAGTTTTAATATGAAGCCAAAGCATCAATTCATTTATCACAATGGAGAGATTGAATTTGTGGTGCCTAATCATTATAAGAAAGGAGATTATTATGTGAATCTATGTTTATCCCAATTGAATAACGAACTTCAATTCTAAAAATGGTAGAAAGAAAAGTTTTTTTTATGAAACCAAAGCATCAATCTTATTTATCCCAATAAGGAAAATGTGTTTATGATGGCAAATCATAAAAAAAAGAGATTATTATGTGAATCCGTATATGTCCAAATCGACATTTAAATATTAATTTTAAAAATGAAAGAAAGATAAGTTTTTCGTATGATATCAAAGCACCAATATCATCTATCCCAATTAGTAGAATGTGTTTATGTGCCCAATCACGAAAAGGAAAGGGATTATTATGTGAATCTATGTTTGCCCAATTTGACAGACAAACATTAACTCTAGAAATGGAAGAATGATAAGTTTTTAATGAAACCAAAGCAGCAATATCAACTATCCCAATAAAGAGAATCTATTTATAGTGCCCAATCATGAAAAAAAAGTGAGATTATTATGTGAATTTATGTTTGTCCAAATCGACGGACGAACATTAATTCTAAAAATGGAAGAAAGATAAGTTTTTTTATGAAACAAAGCATCAATATCATCTATCCCAATAAAAAGAATATCCATGTTTCCCCAAATAGACGGACGAACATTAATTCTACAAATAGAGGAAAGATAAGTTTTTCTTATCAAACCAAGGCATCAATATCAACTATCCTAATAAGGAGATTTTGTTTATGGTGTCCAACCATGAAAAGAAAGGAGATTATTATGTGAATCCATGTTTGTCCTAATCAATGAACGAACATTAATTCTAAAAATGGTAAAAAGAGAAGTTTTTCCTATGAAACTAAAGCATCAATAATATTTATCCCAATGAGGAGAATGTTTTTATGGTCCCAATCATGAAAAGGAGATTATTACGTGAATCCATATTGATCATAATTAACAGTTGAACTTTGATTCTAAAAAATAGTTGGATGTGAAGATTTTCTATGAAACCAAAGCATCAATTCATTTATCCTAATGAGGAGAATGTGTTTATGGTGCGTAATTGTGAAAAGAAATGAGATTATTATGTGAATCCATTTTTGTCCAAATCGATGGACGAACATTAAGTCTAAAGATGGTAGAAAGAGAAGTTTTCTTATGAAACCAAAGCATCAATAACATTTATCCCAATGAGCAGAATGTGTTTATGGTGCCCAATCAAGAAAAGAAAGGAGATTACTGCGTGAATCCATATTTGTCATAACTAACAGATGAACTTTGATTCTAAAAGATGGTAGGATATGAAGTTTTTCTATGAAGCCAAAGCATCAATTCATCTCTCGCAATGAGGAGATTAAATTTATGGTGCCCAATCATTATAAGAAAAGAGATCATTATGTGAATCTGTGTTTATCCTAATTGAATGACAAACTTTAATTCTAAAAATGGTGGAAAGAGAAGTTTTTCTTCTAAAACCAAAGCATCAATCTCATTCATCCCAATGAAGAGAATGTGTTTACGATGCCAAATCAAGAAAAGAAGGTAGATTATTATGTGAATCCATGTTTGTCCAAATCGAGGGATGAACATTAATTATAAAAATGGGAAAAAGATAAGTTTTTCTTTTGAAATCAAAGCATCAATATCATCTATACCAATGAGGAGAATGTGTTTATGGTGCCTAATCACAAAAAGAAAAGAGACTATTATGTGAATCCGTGTTTGCCCAAATCGACGAACAAACATTAATTCTATAAATAGAAGAAAGATAAATTTTTCTTATGAAACTAAAGCATAAATATTAGCTATCCCAATGAGGAGAATCTATTTATGGTGCCCAATCATGAAAAGAAAAGAGATTATTATGTGAATCTGTGTTTGTCCTAATCAAAGAACGAATATTAATTCTAAAAATGTTAGAAAAAGAAGTTTTTTCTTATGAAACCAAAGCATTAATAACATTTATCCTAGCGAGGAGAATGTGTCTATGGTGCCCAACCATGAAAAGAAAGGAGATTATTATATGAATCCATATTTATCATAATTGATAGATGAACTTTGATTTTGAAAAATGGTGGGATGTAAAGTTTTTCTATGAAACCAAAGCATCAATTCTTTTATCCCAATGAGGAGAATGTGTTTATGGTGCCCAATCATGAAAGGAAAAGAGAATATTATGTTAATTCATGTTTGTCCAAAATGACAGAGAAACATTAATTCTAAAATTGATAGAAAGAAAAGTTAGAAGGAAAAGTTTTTCTGATGAAACTAAAGCATTAAATCATTTATCCTAATGAAAAGAATGTGTTTATGGTGCCCAATCATGAAAAGAATAGAGATTTTTATGTGAATCCATGTTTGTCCAAATCGACGGATGAACATTAATTCAAAAAATAAAAGAAAGAAAAGTTTTTCCTATGAAACCAATACATAAATAACATTTGTCCCAATGAGGAGAATACGTGTATGGTGCCCAACCATGAAAAGAAAGGATATTATTAAATGAATCCATGTTTATCGTATTGACAGACAAACTTTGATTCTAAAAAATGATGGGATGTGAAGTTTTCCTATGAATCCAAAGCATCAATTCATTTATCCTAATGAGGAGATTAAATTTGTGGTGCCCAATCATTAAAAGAAAGGATATTATTACGTGAATTCATGTCAATCCTAATTGAAGAACAAATTTCAATTCTAAAAATGGAAGAAAGATAAGTTTTTCTTATGAAACCAAAGCATCAATAACATTTATCCCAATGAGGAGAATGTGTTTCTGATGCCAAATCATGAAAATGAAGAAGATTATTATGTCAATTCATGCTTATCTAAATCAACGGATGAACATTAATTCTAAAAATGGAAGAAAGATAAGTTTTTCTTATAAAACTAAAGCATTAAGATCATCTATCCCAAGAGGAGAATGCTTTTATGGTGCCTAATCATAAAAAGAAAGGAGATTATTATTTGAATCCATGTTTATCCAAATCGAAGGATGAACATTAATTCTAAAAATTGTAGAAAGAGAAGTTTTTCTTATGAAACCAAACTTCAATTCATTATCTCAATAAAGAGAATATGTTTATGGTGGCCAATCGCATAAAGAAAGGAGATTATTATGTGAATTCATGTTTGTCCAAAATGACGGACGGACATTAATTCTAAAAATGGTAGAAAGAGAAGTTAAAATGGTAGAAAGAGAAGTTTTTCTTCTTAAACCTAAGCATCAAATCATTTATCCCAATGAGAAAAATTATTTATGGGGCCTAATCATGAAAAGAAAAAAGATTATTATGTGAATCAATATTTGTCCAAATTGACAGGGTAACATTAATTCAAAAAATGAAAGAAAGAAAAGTTTTTCCTATGAAACCAAAGTAAAAATAATATTTATCTCAATGAGGAGAATATGTGTATAGTGCCCAACCATGAAAAGAAAAGATATTATTACATAAATCCATGTTTATCATATTGAGAAACAAACTTTGATTCTAAAAAATGGTAGGATGTGAAGTATTTCTATGAATCCAAAGCATCAATTCATTTATCCCAATGACGAGATTGAATTTGTTGTGCCTAATCATTAAAAGAAAGGAGATTATTACATGAATCCATGTTAATCTTAATTGAAGGACAAACTATAATTCTAAAAATGAAAGAAAGATAAGTTTTTCTTATGAATCCAAAGCATCAATATCATTTATCCTAATGAGGAGAATGTGTTTATGGTGCCCAGTTATGAAAAGAAAAGAGATTATTATGTCAATCCATGTTTATCCAAATCGACGGATGAAAATTAATTCTAAAAATAGAAGGAAGATAAGTTTTTCTTATGAAACCAAAGCATCAAGATCATCTATCTCAATGAGGAGAATGTATTTATGGTGCCCGATCATGAAAAGAAAGGAGATTATTATGTGAATCCATTTTTGTCCAATCGATAAATGAACATTAATTCTAAAAACAGTAGAAAGTGAAGTTTTCCTTATGAAACCAAAGCTTCAATTCATTTATCCCAATAAGGAAAATGAATTTATGGTGCCTAATCATTAAAAGAAATGAGATTATTATGTGAATACGTGTTTGTCCAAATCGATGGACAAACGTTAATTTTAAACATGGAAGAAAGATAAGTTTTTCTTATGAAACAAAAGCATCAATTCATTTATCGTAATGAGGAGATTGAATTTATGGTGCCCAATCACTATAAGAAATGAGATTATTATGTGAATCTATGTTTATCCTAATTAAATGGCAAACTTTAATTCTAAAAATAGTAGAAAGAGAAGTTTTTCTTATGAAACAAAGCATCAATCTCATTTATCCCAAAGAGGAGAATGTGTTTATGATGCCTAATCCTTAAAAGAAAGGGGATTATTATGTGAATCTGTGTTTTTGCAAATCAATGGACAAACATTAATTCTAAAAATGGTAGAAAGAAAAGTTTTTTCTTATAAAACCAAAGCGTCAATAACACATATCCCAGTGAGAAGAATGTGTTTATGGTGCCCAATCATGGAAAGAAAGAAGATTATTATGTGAATCTGTGTTTGTCCTAATCGACGGATGAAAATTAATTCTAAAAATGGAAGGGAGATAAGTTTTTCTTATGAAACCAAAGCATCAAGATCATCTATCTCAATGAGAAGAATCTATTTATGGTGCCCAATCATGAAAAGAAAAGAGATTATTATGTGAATCCATGTTTGTCCAAATCGACGAATAAACATTAATTCTAAAAGCAGTAGAAAGTGAAGTTTTCTTTATGAAACCAAAGCTTCAATTCATTTATCCCAATAAGGAAAATGAATTTGTGACGCCCAATCATTAAAAGAAAGGAGATTATTATGTGAATACGTGTTTGTCCAAATCGATGAATGAACGTTAATTTTAAACATGGAAGAAAGATAAGTTTTTCTTATGAAACAAAAGCATTAATTCATTTCTCCTAATGAGGAGATTGAATTTGTATACTCAATCACTATAAGAAAGGGGATTATTATGTGAATCTATATTTATCCCAATTGAAGGACAAACTTTAATTCTAAAAATGGTAGAAAGAGAAGTTTTTCTTATGAAACCAAAGCATCAATCTCATTTATCCCAAAAAGGAAAATGTGTTTATGATGCCAAATCTTGAAAAGAAAGGGGATTATTATATGAATCCGTGTTTGTCCAAATCGATGGATGAACATTAATTCTAAAAATGGTAGGAAGAAAAGTTTTTTCGTATGAAACCAAAGCGTCAGTAACATTTATCCTAGTGAGGAGAATGTGTTTATGGTACCTAATCATGAAAAGAAAGAAGATTATTATGTGAATTTGTGTTTGTCTTAATCGACGGATGAAAATTAATTCTAAAAATGAAAGGAAGATAAGTTTTTCTTATGAAACCAAAGCATCAAGATCATCTATCTCAATGAGGAGAATCTATTTATGGTGCCCAATCATGAAAAGAAAGGAGATTATTGTGTGAATCCATGTTTGTCCAAATTGACGAATGAACATTAATTCTAAAAATAGTAGAAAGTGAAGTTTTCCTTATGAAACCAAAGCTTCAATTCATTTATCACAATGAGAAAAATAAATGTGTGGTGCCCAATCATTAAAAGAAAGGAGATTATTGTGTGAATATGTGTTTGTCCAAATCGATGGATGAACATTAATTTTAAACATGGAAACAGGATAAGTTTTTCTTATGAAACAAAAGCATCAATTCATTTATCATAATGAGGAGATTGAATTTGTGGTGCCCAATCACTATACGAAAGGAGATTATTATGTGAATCTATGTTTATCCCATTTGAAGGACAAACTTTAATTCTAAAAATGGTAGAAAGAGAAGTTTTTCCTATAAAACCAAAGCATCAATCTCATTTATCTCAAAGAGGAGAACGTGTTTATGATTCCAAATCCTGAAAAGAAAGGGGATTATTATGTGAATCTATGTTTGTCCAAATCGATAAACGAACATTAATTCTAAAAGTGGTAGAAAAAAAGTTTTTTCTTATGAAACCAAAGCATCAATAACATTTATCCCAGTGAGGAGAATGTGTTTATAGTGCCCAATCATGAAAAGAAAGAAGATTATTAGGTGAATTCATGTTTGCCCTAATTAACGGATGAACATTAATGCTAAAAATATAAGAAAGATAAGTTTTTCTTTTGAAATCAAAGCATCAATATCATTTATCCCAATAAGGAGAATGTGTTTATGGTGCCCAATCACAAAAAGAAAAGATATTATTTTGTGAATTTTTGTTTGCCCAAATCGACGGACAAACATTAATTCTATAAATGGTATAAAAATAAGTTTTTCTTATAAAACCGAAGCATCAATATCATCTATCCCAATGAGGAGAATGTGTTTATGGCGCCCAATCATGAAAAGAAAGGAGATTATTACGTGAATCCATACTTGTCCAAATAGACAGACGAACATTAATTCTAAAAATGGTAGAAAGAAAAGTTTTTCTTATGAAACCAAAGCATAAATATCAGCTATCCCAATGAGGAGAATCTGTTTATGGTGCCCAATCATGAAAAGAATAGAGATTATTATGTGAATCTGTTAGTCTAAATCGACAGACGAACATTATGTCTAAATATGGTAGAAAGAAAAGTTTTTCTTATGGAACAAAAGCATAAATATCAGCTATCCCAATGAGAAAAATCTGTTTATGGTGTCCAATCATGAAAAGAAAGGAGATTATTATGTGAATCCGTGTTTGTCCAAAATGATGGACGAGCATTAATTGTAAAAATGGTAGACAGAGAAGTTAAAACGGTAGAAAGAAAAATTTTTCTTATGAAACCAAAGCATCAAATCATTTATCCCAAGAAGAAAAATGTGTTTATAGGGCCCAATCATGAAAAGAAAGGAGATTATTATGTGAATCCATGTTTGTCCAAATCGACAAACGAGCAGTAATTCAAAAAATGAAAGAAAGAGAAGTTTTTCCTATGAAACCAAAGCATAAATAGCATTTATCCTAATGAGAAAAATATGTGTATGATGACCAACCATGAAAAGAGAGTATATTATTACATGAATTCATGTTTATCATATTGACAGTCAAACTTTGATTCAAAAAAATGGCGGGATGGAAAGTTTTTCTATGAATCCAAAGCATTAATTCATTTATCCCAATGAGGAGATTGAATTTGTGGTGCCCAATCATTAAAAGAAAAGAGATGTTAACGTGAATCTGTGTTAATCCCAATTAAAGGACAAACTTCAATTCTAAAAATGAAAAAAAGATAAGTTTTTCTTATAAACCAAAGCATCAATAACATTTATCCCAATAAGGAGAATGTGCTTATTATGCCAAATCATGAAAAGGAAAGAGATAATTATGTCAATCCATGTTTATCCAAATCGATGGACAAACATTAATTCTAAAAATGGAAGAAAGGTAAGTTTTTCTCTTGAAACCAAGGCATCAAGATCATCTATCCCAATAAGGAGAATGCGTCTATGGTGCCCAATCATGAAAAGAAAAGAGATTATTGTATGAATCCGTGTTTGTCCAAATCGACAGATGAACATTAATTGTAGAAACAGTAGAAAGTGAAGTTTTTCTTTTGAAACCAAAGCTTCAATTCATTTATCCCAATGAGGAGAATGAATTTATGGTGCCTAATCATTAAAAGAAAGGAGATTATTATGTGAATACGTGCTTGTCTCAATCAACGGATGAATGTTGATTTTAAAAATGGAAGAAAAATAATTTCTTATGAAATAAAAGTATCAATATTATCTATCTCAATAAGGAGAATGGGTTTATAGTACCCAATCGTGAAAACAAAAGGGATTATTATATGAATCCGTGTTTGTCCCAATCGATAGACGAACATTAATTCTAAAAATGGCAGAAAAAAAGTTTTTCTTATGAAGCCAAAGCATCAATTCATTGATCACAATGAGCAAATTGAATTTGTGGTGCCCAATCATTATAAGAAAGGAGATCATTATGTGAATTTATGTGTATCCTAATTGAATAACGAACTTTAATTCTAAAAATGGTAGAAAAAGAAGTTTTTCTTATGAAACTAAAGCATCAATCTCATTTATCCCAATAAGGAGAATGTGTTTATGATGCCAAATCATGAAAAAAAAAAGGAGATTATTATGTGAATCCGTGTTCATCCAAATCGACGAACGAACATTAATTCTAAAAATGGAAGAAAGATAAGTTTTACTTTTGAAATCAAAGCATCAATATCATCTATCACAATGCGGAGAATGTGTTTATGGTGCCCAATCGCGAAAGGAATGAGATTATTATATGAATCCGTATTTACCCAAATCGACGAAAAAACATTAATTCTACAAATAAAAGAAAGATAAGTTTTTCTGATGAAACCAACGCATAAATATCAGCTATCCTAATAAGGAGAATCTGTTTATGGTGCCCAATCATGAAAAGAAAAGAGATTATTATGTGAATTCGTGTTTGTCCTAATCGAAGGATGAACATTAATTCTAAAAATGGTTGAAAGAGAAGTTTTTTTCTTGTGAAACTAAAGCATCAATAACATTTATCCAAGTGAGAAGAATTTATGTTTCCCAATCGTGAAAAGAAAGGGGATTATTACGTGAATCTATGTTTATCATAATTGACAGATAAACTTTAATTCAAAAAATTGGTGGAATGTGAAGTTTTTCTATGAAACCAAACCATCAATTCTTTTATCCTAATAAGGAGAATGAGTTTATGGTGCCCAATCATGAAAAGAAAGGAGATAGTTATGTTAATCCATGTTTGTCCAAAATGACGAATGAACATTAATTCTAAAAATGATAAAAAGAAAAGTTAGAATAATAGAAAGAGAAGTTTTTCTTATGAAACCAAAGCATCAAATCAATAATCCCAATATGGAGAATGCGTTTATGGCACCCAATCATGGAAAAAAAAGGAGATTATTATGAGAATCCATGTTTGTCCAAATCGACAGACAAACATTAATCCAAAAAATGAAAGAAAAAAAGGTTTTTCCTATGAAACCAAAGCATAAATAACATTTATCCCAATGAGAAGAATATGTGTATGGTGCCCAACCATCAAAAGAAAGGATATTATTACATGAATCCATGTTTATCATATTTGTAGACAAACTTTCATTCTAAAAATTGGTGGGATGTGAAGTTTTTCTATGAATCCAAAGCATCAATTTATTTAACCCAATGAGGATATTGAATTTGTGGTGCCCTATCATTCAAAGAAAGGAGATTATTATGTGAATATGTATTTATCCGAATCGGCAGACAAACATTAATTTTAACAACGAAAGAAAGATAAGTTTTTTTTATGAAACCAAAGCATCAATATTATCTATCCCAATGAGGAGAATGTGTTTATGGTGCCCAATTGTGAAAACAAAGGGGATTATTATGTGAATCTATGTTTGTTCAAATCGACGGACGAACATTAATTCTAAAAATGGCAGAAAAAAAGTTTTTCTTATGAAGCCAAGGCATCAATTCATTTATCACAATGAGGAGATTGAATTTCTGGTGCCCAATCATTATAAGAAAGGAGATTATTATGTGAATCTGCGTTTATCCCAATTAAAGGACAACTTCAATTCTAAAAATGATAGAAAGAGAAGTTTTTCTTATGAAACCAGAGCATCGATGTCATTTATCCTAATAAGGAGAATATGTTTACGATACCAAATAATGAAAAAAATAAAGATTATTATGTGAATCCGTGCTTGCCCAAATCGATGAACGAACATTAATTCTAAAAATGGAATAATGATAAGTTTTTCTTTTGAAATCAAAGCATCAATATCATCTATCCCAATGAGGAGAATATGCTTATGGTGCCCAGTCGTGAAAAAAAGAGATTATTATGTGAATCCGTGTTTGCTTAAAATGACTGACAAACATTAATTTTATAAATGGAAGAAAGATAGGTTTTTCTTATGAAACCAAAACATAAATATCAGCTATCCCATTGAAAACAATCTATTTATGGTGCCCAATCATGAAAAGAAAGGAGATTATTATGTGAATTCGGGTTTGTCCTAATCGAAGGACGAACATTAACTCTAAAAATGGTAGAAAGAGAAGTTTTTTCTTATGAAATCAAAGCATCAATAACATTAATCCCAATAAGGAGAATGTGCTTTGGTGCCCAATCATGAAAAGAAAGGAGATTATCACATGAATCCATATTTATCATAATTGACGAACGAACTTTGATTCTAAAAAATGGTGGAATGTAAAGTTTCTTTATGAAACCAAAACATCAATTCTTTTATCCCAATAAGGAGAATGTGTTTATAGTGCCCAATCGTGAAAAGAAAGGAGGTTATTATGTTAATCTATGTTAGTCCAAAATGACAAACGAACATTAATTCTAAAAATGGTAAAAAGAGAAGTTAAAATGGTAGAAAGAGAAGTTTTTCTTATGAAACCAAAGCATCATATCATTTATCCCAATGAGGAGAATGTGTTTATGGGGCCCAATTAGGAAAAGAAAGGAGATTATTATGTGAATCCATGTTTGCCCAAATCGACGGATGAACATTAATTCAAAAAATGTGCATGGCGCCCAACCATAAAATGAAAGGATATTATTATATGAATCCATGTTTGTCATATTAGCAAATAAACTTTGATTCTAAAAAATGGTGGGATGTGAAGTTTTTCTATGAAATCAAAGCATCAATTCATTCATCCAAATGAGGAGATTGAATTTGTGGTGCCCAATCATTAAAAGAAAGAAGATTATTACGTGAATCCATGTTAATCCTAATTGAAGGACAAACTTCAATTCTAAAAATGGAAGAAAGATAAGTTCTTGTTAAGAAACTAAAGCATCAGTAACATTTATCCCAATGAGGAGAATGTGTTTATGATGCCAAATCAAGAAAAAGAAGGAGATTATTATGTCAATCCGTGTTTGTATAAATCGATAGATGAACATTAATTCTAAAAATGGAATAAAGTTAAGTTTTTCTTATGAAACCACAGCATCAAGATCATCTATCCCAATGAAGAGAATGCGTTTATGGTGCCAAAACATGAAAAGAAAGGATATTATTATATGAATCCATGTTTGTCCAAATTGATGGATAAACATTAATTCTAAAAATGGTAGAAAGTGAAGTTTTTCTTATGAAACCAAAGTTTCAATTTATTTATCCCAATGAGGAGAATGAATTTAGGGTGCTCAATTATTAAAAGAAAGGAGAATATTATGTGAGCACGTGTTTGTCCAAATCAACGGACAAACATTAATGTTAAAAATTAAAGAAAGATAAGTTTCTCTTATGAAACGAAAGCATCAATTCATTTATCCTAATGGGGAGAATGAATTTGGCGTGCCTAATCATGAAAAGTAAAGAGATTATTATGTGAATTTGTATTTGTCTAAATTGATAGAAGAACATTAATTATAAGAATGGATGATACATAAGTTTTTCTTATGAAACCAAAGCATCAATATCATCTATCCCAATGAGGGGAATGTGTTTATGGTGCCCAAGAATGAAAAAAAATGAGATTGATATGTGAATCCGTGTTTGTCCAAATCAACGAATAAACATTAATTCCAAAAATGGTAGAAAGAGAAGTTTTCCTTGTAAAACCAAAGCATCAATGTCATCTATCCCAATGAGAAGAATGTGTTTATGGTGTCCAATCATGAAAAGAAAAAAGATTATTATGCAATCCATTTTTGTCCAAACCAATAGACGGACATTAATTCTAAAAAAGGTATAAATAAAAGTTTTTCTTATGAAACCAAAGCATCACTATCATCTATCATGATGAGGAGAATATGTTTTTGGTGTCCAATCATGAAAAGAGCGGAGATTATTATGTGAATCCATGTTTGTCCAAATCGACAAACAAATATTAATTCTAAAAATTAAAGAAAGATAAGTTTTTTTTATGGAACCAAAGCATCAATATCATCTATCCCAATGAGGAGAATGTGTTTATGGTGCCCAATCGTGAAAAGAAAAGAGATTATTATGTGAACCCGCATTTGTCCAAATCGACGGACGAACATTAATTCTAAAAATTGTTGAAAGAAAAGTTTTTCTTATGAAATTAAAGAACCCTTCATTTATCCCAATGACGAGAATGGATTTGTGGTGCCTAATCATTAAAAGAAAGCATATTGTCATGTGAATCTATGTTTTTTCCAATTGAAAGACAAACTTGAATTCTAAAAATGGTGGAATGATAAATTTTGCTTTTGAAACCAAAGCATCAATTTCTTCTATCCAATGAGGAGAATATGTTTATGGTGCCCAATCATGAAAAGAAAGGAAATTATTATGTGAATCTGTGTTTTTCCAAATTGATCAATGAACATTAACTTTAAAAATGGTAGAAAGAGAAGTTTTTCTTATGAAACCAAAGCATCAATTCATTTATTCCAATGAGGAGAATATGTTAATGGTTGCCAATCATGAAAAGAAAAGACATTATTATGTGAATTTGTCTTTGTCCAAATCGATGGATGAACAATAACTCTAAAAATGGTAAATAAAGAAGTTTTTCTTATGAAACCAAAGCATGAATTCATTTATCGCAATGAGGAGAATGGATTTGTGGTGCCCAATTATTAAAAAAAAAGAGATTATTATATGAATCCATGTTTGTCTCAATCGACGGATGGGCATTAATTCTAAAAATTGAAGAAAGATAAGTTTTTCTTATGAAACCAAAGCATGAATTCATTTATCCCAACGAGGAGAAAGGATTTGTGGCACCCAATCATTAAAAGAAAAGAGATTATTATATGAATCTATGTTTCTCCAAATCGATGGATGAACATTAATTCTAAAAATTAAAGAAAGATAAGTTTTTCTTATGAAATCAAACATCAATATTATCTATCCAAATGAGAAAAATGTGTCTATGGTGCCCAATCATGAAAACAAAGAGGATTATTATGTGAATCCGTGTTTATCCAAATCGAAGGATGAACATTAATTCTAAAAATGGTAGAAAAAAGGTTTTTTATGAAACCAAAGCACCATTCATTTATCCCAATGATGAGAATGAATTTATGGTGCCTAATCATTAAAAGAAAGGAGATTATCATGTGAATCCGTGTTTTTCCCAATTGAAAGATGAACTTTAATTCTAAAAATGATGGAATGAAAAATTTTGCTTTTGAAACCAAAGCATCAATATTTTCTATGCCAATGAGGAGAATGTGTTAATTGTGCCCAATTGTAAAAAGAAAGGGAATTATTATGTGAATCTGTGTTTGTCCAAATCGAAGGATGAACATTAATTCTAAAAATTATAGAAAGAGAAGTTTTTCTTTTGAAACCAAAACTTCAACTCATTATCCCAATGGGGAGAATATGTTTATGGTGGCCAATCATGAAAAGAAAGGAGATTATTATGTGAATTCCTATTTGTCCAAATCGACAGATGAACATTGATTCTAAAAATGGTAGAACGTGAGGTTTGTCGTATGAAACCAAAGTATCAACCTCCTAATAAGGAAAATGCATTTATGGTGTCTAATCGTGAAAAGGAAGAAGATTATTATGTGAATCTATGTTTGTCCAAATCGACGAACGAATATTAACTCTAAAAATGGTAGAAAGAGAAGTTTTTCTTATGTAACCAAAGCATGAATTCATTTATCCTAGTGAGGAGAATGGATTTGTGGTGCCCAATCATTAAAAAAGAGGAGATTATTGTATGAATCCATGTTTGCGCAAATCGATGGACGAACATTAATTCTAAAAATTAAAGAAGGATAAGTTTTTCTTATGAAATCAAAGCATGAATCTATTTATTCCAATGAGAAGAATGTGTTTATGATGCCAAATCATGAAGACAAAGGAGATTATTATGTGAATCTTTGTTTGTCCAAATCGACGGACGAACACTAACTCTAAAAATGGTAGAAAGAGAAGTTTTTCTTATGTAACCAAAGCATGAATTCATTTATCCCAGTGAGAAGAATGGATTTGTGGTGCCCAATCATTAAAAGAGAGGAGACTATTGTATGAATCCATGTTTGCCCAAATCGATGGATGAACATTAATTCTAAAAATTAAAGAAAGATAAGTTTTTCTTATGAAATCGAAGCATGAATTCATTCATTCCAATGAGAAGAATGCGTTTATGATGCCAAATCATGAAGACAAAGGAGATTATTATGTGAATATGTGTTTGTCCAAATCGATGGATGAACATTAATTCAAAAAATAGAAGAAAGATAAGTTTTTCTTTTGAAATCAAAGCATCAATATCATCTATTCTAATGAGGAGAATATGTTTATGGCGCCCAATCACAAAAAGAAAGGAAATTATTACATGAATCTATGCTAATCCTAATTCAAGGACAAAGTTCAATTCTAAAATGAAACAAAGATAAGTTTTTTTTATGAAACCAAAGCATCAATAACATTTATCCCAATGAGGAGAATTTGTTTATGGTGCCCAATCATGAAAAGAAAGGAGATTATTAGGTGGGTTCGTGTTTGTCCTAATCGAAGGATGAACCTTAATTCTAAAAATGGTAGAAGGAGAATTTTTTTCTTATGAAACCAAAGCATCAATAACATGACGAGAATGTGTTTATGGTGCCCAATCATGAAAAGAAAGGAGATTATTATGTGAATCCATGTTTATCATAATTGATAGATGAACTTTGATTCTAAAAAATGGTGGGATGTGAAGTTTTTCTATGAAACCAAAGCATCAATTCTTTTATCCCAATGAGGAAAATGTGTTTATTGTACCCTATCATGAAAGAAAGGAGATCATTATGTTAATCTGCATTTGTCCAAAATGACTGACAAATATTAATTCTAAAAATAGTAGAAAGCGAAGCTAAAATGGGAGAAAGAGAAGTTTTTCTTATGAAACCAAACCATCAAATCATTTATCCCAATGAGAAAAATGTGTTTATGGGGCTGAATCGTGAAATGAAAAGAGATTATTATGTGAATCCATGTTTGTCCAAATTGACAGACGAATGTTAATTCAAAAGATGAAAGAAATAAAAGTTTTTCCTATGAAACCAAAGCATAAATAGCATTTATCCCAATAATGAGAATATCTGTATGATGCCTAACCAAGAAAAAAAAGATACTATTACATGAATCCATGTTTATCATATTGACAGACAAGCTCTAATTCTAAAAAATGGTGGGATGTGAAGTTTTTCTATGAATCCAAAGCATCAATTCATTTATCCCAATGAGGAGATTGAATTTGTGGTGCCCAATCATTAAAAGAAAAGAGATTATTATGTGAATCCATGCTAATCCTAATTGAAAGACAAACTTTAATTCTAAAAATAAAAGAAAGATAAGTTTTTTTTTTTATGAAACTAAAGCATCAATAACATTTATCCTAATGAGCAGAATGTGTCTATGATGCCAAATCATGGAAAGGAAGGAGATTATTATGTCAATCCATGTTTATCCAAATCAATGAATGAACATTAATTCTAAAAATGGCAAAAAAAAAGTTTTTCTTATGAAGCTAAAACATTAATTCATTTATCGTAATGAAGAGATTAAATTTGTGGTGCCCAATCATTATAAGAAAAGAGATTATTATTTGAATCTATGTTTATCCCAATTGAATGACGAACTTCGATTCTAAAAATGGTAGAAAAAGTAGTTTTTCTGACAAAACCTAAGCATCAATCTCATTTATCCCAATGAGGAGAATGTGTTTATTATGCCAATCCTGAAAAGAAAGGAGATTATTATATGAATCTGTGTTTGTCCAAATCGACAAACGAATATTAATTCTAAAAATGGAAGAAAGATAAGTTTTTCTTTTGAAATCAAAGTATCAATATCATCTATCCCAGTGAGGAAAATGTGTTTATGGTGCTCAATCATGAAAACAATGGGGATTATTATATGAATCCGTGTTTGCCCAAATCGACGAACGAACATTAATTCTAAAAATGGAAGAAAGATAAGTTTTTCTTTTGAAATCAAAGCATCAATATCATCTATCCCAATGAGGAGAATGTGTTTATGGTGCCCAATTGTGAAAACAAAGGGGATTATTATGTCAATCTGTGTTTGTTCAAATCGACGGACGAACATTAATTCTAAAAATGGCAGAAAAAAAGTTTTTCTTATGAAGCCAAGGCATCAATTCATTTATCACAATGAGGAGATTGAATTTATGGTGCCCAATCATTATAAGAAAGGAGATTATTATGTGAATTTGTGTTTATCCCAATTGAATGACGAACTTCAATGCTAAAAATGGTGGAAAGAGAAGTTTCTCTTATGAAACCAAAGCATCAATCTCATTTATCCCAATGAGGAGAATGTGTTTATGATACTAAATTATGAAAAGAAAAAAGATTAATATGTGAATCCATATTTGTCCAAATCGACAGACAAACAGTAATTCTAAAAATGGAAGAAAGATAAGTTTTTCTTTTGAAATCAAAGCATTAATATCATCTATCCCAATAAGAAGAATGTGTTTATAGCGCCTAATCGCAAAAAGAAAGGAGATTATTATGTGAATTCGTGTTTGCCTAAATCGACAGACAAACATTAATTCTGCAAATGGAAGAAAGATAAGTTTTTCTTATGAAACCAAAGCATAAATATCAGCTATCACAATGAGGAGAATGTGTTTATGGTGCCTAATCATGAAAAGAAAAGAGATTATTATGTGAATTTGTGTTTATCCCAATCGAAGAACGAACATTAATCCTAAAAATGGTTGAAAGAGAAGTTTTTTTTTATGAAACCAAAGCGTCAATACCATTTATCCCAGTAAGGAGAATGTGTTTATGGTACCCAATCATGAAAAGAAAAGAGATTATTATGTGAATTCATGTTTGTCCTAATCGAGGAATGAATATTAATTCTAAAAATAGAAGAAAGATAAGTTTTTCTTTTGAAATCAAAGTTCAATATCATCTATCCCAATGAGGAGAATGCATTTATAGCGCTCAATCATGAAAAGAAAAGCAATTATTCTGTGAATCTGTGCTTGCCCAAATCGACGAACAAACATTAATTCTACAAATGGAAGAAAGGTAAGTTTTTCTTATGAAACGAAAGCATCAATATTATCTATCCCAATGAAGAGAATACGTTTAGTACCCAATCATGAAAAGAAAAGAGATTATTATGTGAATCTATGTTTATCCAAATCGACGGACAACATTAACTCTAAAAATGGTAGAAAGAGAAGTTTTTCTTATGAAACCAAAGCATGAATTCATTTATCCTAATAAGGAGCATGGATTTATGGTGCCCAATCATTAAAAGAAAGGAGGTTATTGTATGAATCCATGTTTGTCCAAAAAGGTGGATGAGCATTAATTCTAAAAATTGGAGAAAGATAAGTTTTTCTTACGAAACCAAAGCATGAAATCATTTATCCCAATAAGGAGAATGTGTTTATGATGCCAAATCATGAAAAGAAGGGAGAGTATTATGTGAATCCGTGTTTGTCCAAGTTGACGGACGAACATTAATTCTAAAAATAGAAAAAAATAAGTCTTTCTTTTGAAATGAAAGCATCAATATCATCTATGCCAATGAGGAGAATGTGTTTATGGTGCCCAATCGCGAAAAGAAAGGAGATTATTATGTGAATTCGTGCTTGCCAAAATCTACGGATAAACATTAATTCTAAAACTGGTAAAAAGAGAAGTTTTTTCTTATGAAACCAAAGCATCAATAACATTTATACTGGTGAAAAGAATGTATTTATGGTGCCCAATCATGAAAAGAAAAGAGATTATTACATGAATCCATGTTTATCGTAGTTGACAAATGAACTTTGATTCTAAAAAATGCTGGGATACGAAGTTTTTCTATGGAAGCAAAGCATCAATTCTTTTATCACAATAAGGAGAATATGTTCATGGTGCCCAATCATGAAAAGAAAAGAGATTATTCTGTGAATCCATGTTTATCCAAATCGATAGATGAACATTAATTTAAAAATTGAAGGAAAGAAAAGTTTTTCGATGAAACCAAAGCATAAATAACATTTATCCCAATGAGAAGAACATGTATATGGTGCCCAACCATGAAATGAAAGGATATTATTACATGAATCCATGTTTATCATATGGACAGACAAACTTCGATTCTAAAAATTTATGGGATATGAAGTTTTTTATGAATCCAAAACATTAATTCATTTATCCCAATAAGGAGATTGAATTTATGGTTCCCAATCATTAAAAGAAAGGAGATTGTTACGTGAATCTGTGTTAATCCCAGTTGAAAGACAAACTTCAATTCTAAAAATGGAAGAAAGCTAAGTTCTTCTTATGAAACCAAAGCATCAATGGCATTTATCCTAATGAGAAAAATGTGTTTATGATGCCAAATCATGAAAAGGAAGGAGATTATTATGCAAATTTATGTTTATCCAAACCGACGGACAAACATTAATTCTAAAAATGCAAGAAAGATAAGTTTTTCTTATGAAATTAAAGCATCAAGATCATCTATCCCAATGAGGAGAATGTGTTTATGGTGCCCAATTGTAAAAAGAAAGAAGATTATTATGTGAATCTGTGTTTGTCCAAATCGACGAACGAACACTAATTCTCAAAAAGGTAGAAAGTGAAGTTTTTTTATGAAACCAAAACATCAATTCATTTATCTCGATGGCGAGAATGTATTTGTGGTGCCCAATCATTAAAAGAAAGGAGATTATTATGTGAATCCGTGTTTATCCCATTGTAAGACGAACATTAATTCTAAAAATAGGCAAAAGATAAGCTTTTGTTATGAAGCCAAAGTGTCAATATCATTTTTTCCAATGAGGAGAATGTGATTGTGGTGCCCAATCATGAAAAGAAATGAGATTATTACGTGAACCCATATTTGTCATAATTGATAGACAAACTTTGATTCAAAAAAATTATGGGATGTAAAGTTTTTCTAGGAAACCAAAGCATTAATTCATTTATCCCAATGAGGAGATTGAATTTATAGGGCCCAATCATGAAAAGAAATGAGATTATTATATGAACCTTGTTTGTCCAAATTGATGGACGAACATTAATTCTAAAAATGGAAGAAACATAAGTTTTTTTTCTGAACTAAAGCTTTAATATCATCCATCCCAATGAGAAGAATGTGTTCATGATGCCCAATCATGAAAATAAAGGAGATTATTATGTTAATCCATGTTTGTCTAAATCGACGAATGAACATTAATTCTAAAAATGGTAGAAAAAGAAGTTTTTCTTATAAAACCAAAGCATCAATATCATTTATCCCAATATGAAGAATGTGTTTATTGTGCCCAATCATGAAAAAAAATAGATTATCTCGTGAATCCATGTTTATCCTAATTTTCATACGAACTTTAATTCTTTAAAATGGTGGGAGGTCAAGTTTTTCTATGAAACCAAAACATCAATTCATTTATCCCAATGAGGAGATTGAATTTGCGGCACCCAATCATTAAAAGATAGGAGATTACTATGTAAATCCATATTTATCCCAATGGAAGGACAAACTTCAATTCTAAAAATGGTAGAAAGAAACGTTTTTCTTATGAGACCAAAGCATCAATCTTATTTATCCCAATGAGGAGAATATGTTTATGATGCCAAATCATGAAACAAAAGGAGATTATTATGTGAATCTGTGTTTGTCCAAATCAACATATGAATTTTAAATTTAAAAATGAAGGAAAGATAAGTTTTCCTTATGAAACCAAAGCATCAATACCATCAATCCCAATAAGGATAATGTGTTTATGGTGCCCATCATGAAAAGAAAGGAGATTAGTAAGTGAATTTATGTTTGTCCAAATCGACGGATGAACATTAATTCTAAAAATGGTAGAAAAAGAAGTTTTTTGTATGAAACCAAAGCATCAATACCATCAATCCCAATGGGGAGAATGTGTTTATAGTGCCCAACCATGAAAAGAAAGTAGATTATTATATGAATCCCAAATCGATGGATGAATATTAATTCTAAAAATAGCAGAAAAAAGTGTTTCTTATGAAACCAAAGCATCAATACCAACTATCCCAATGAGGAGAATGTGTTTATGGTGTCTAATCATGAAAAGAAGGAGATTGTTATGTGAATTTGTGTTTGTCCAAACTGATAAACAACATTAACTCTAAAAATAGTTGAAAAAGAAATTTTTTTATGAAACTAGAGTATCAATACCATCGATCCCAGTGAGGCGAATGTGTTTATGGTGCCCAATTATGAAAAAAAAGGAGATTAGTAAGTGAATCTGTGTTTGTCCAAATCGATAGATTAACATTAATTATAAAAATGGTAGAAAGAGAAGTTTTTCCTATGAAACCAAAGCATGAATATCATCCATCCCAATGAGGAGAATGTGTTTATGGTGTCCAATCATGAAAAGAAAAAAGATTATTATGTGAATCCGTGTTTGTCCAAATCGACGGACGAACATTAACTCTAAAAATGGTATCAAGAGAAGTTTTTTCTATGAAACCAAAGCATCAATATCATCTATCCCAATGAGAAAAATGTGTTTATGGTGTCTAATCATGAAAAGAAATGAGATTATTACATGAATCCATGTTTGCCCAAATCGACGGACGAACATTAACTCTAAAAGTGGTAGAAAGAGAAGTTTTTCTTATGAAACCAAAGCATCAATTCATTTATCCTAATGAGAAGAATAGATTTGTGGTGCTCAATCATTAAAAGAATAGAGATTATTATGTGAATCTGTGTTTGTCCATATCGATGGATGAACATTAATTTTAAAATTAGAAGAAATATATGTTTTTCTTATGAAACCAAAGCATAAATATCAACTTTCCTAATGAAAAAAATGTGTTTATTGCACCGAATTATGAAATGAAAGAAGATTATTATGGAAGGTCAAAGCATGTTCTCAAGTCTGATCGGGGTGATACAGAGACATTCGAATGTATCAAGGTAAATTCGAGAAAACAACTTAATTTTGACCATAACCAAAAACAGGGGATAAAGCATAGCAGGGGGTATTTTTTTATGTTTATGGGTCCAAACTCAAGTCATTGACATTCGAACGTCCATGACTAAAGGAAAGAGTGGCATGAACATCACGAACTCATTTGCATAGCCCTAGAGTAATTTGGGATGATGAAACAGCCCATTGATCATACCACTCAAGGTATCAACTCAAACAAAGGCACAAACAGTTAGGAAATAATTGTAAGACCATTTTCGTTTCAAAATTAGGAGATTTGAGTTTGTTTAACCAAGATTCCAGATCTGGAAACTTTAATTTTCCCCAAGATATTTTGGTAGCTTTAAGGAAAATGCTAAGTCTACGCTAATCCTCATTGGTTGAGGTTAACATGCTTGGCTTGAGGGTTTTGAAAATTAGTTTTTGATAGCCATCAAACATGCATTTTGACAAGGGGAAGACAACAAACATACAAGGGGATGGCACATGACATGAATGGGGATGCTAACTTTATTAATGGTTTAGACAAAAAAAGTGTTATGCATTATGACAAGAAAATGTTATGGATGCTGAGAATGGTAATGATTCATGCAAGTTAATGTATAAATGGGCTTAAAATGTGTTAGGCTAATGATTCATACATGGATTAATCATAACAAGATGCATGGATATGGCATAAAATGCAAGAGTAAGAGCTATCAAAATAATAAGGATGAAATGAGGCATTTTGCACATCAAAGAGGCATTAAGGCATCCAAATCTCAAACTACCACGACCAAAAGCCACAATAATTAATGATAATCCAAAAAAGTGATAGAAACATCAAAAACCACAATAATTAATGATAATCCAAAAAAGTGATGGAAGCATGAAAAGCTCACTAAAATGATGAAGATGCTGAAAAACAGTAAATGAAAGTGATAAAGTGAGAAGTTATACCAATAAAACTTCACTTTTTTGCCAAATAATTAGAGCAACAAAGATGGCTTGAATTTCCCCCTCTTCCTTGTTGTTAATAAGCAAGAAAAAGAGAGAAACAATGAGGTTTTGGTTCTAGTATGGATAAAGGTGATTTTCAGAATGTGTAGAGGTTGAAAGTAAGTGTTTTAGGGCTGTTTTTGGCTGGTGGGTGAAGAGCTACGGGATTTGGATTTCTTTGATGTGTGAATATGTTTTGGAAGTGAAAAATGAGCTGGAATCTAACCTTTTTTAGCTGAGATAGAAGTGGTCTATTTATACCAGCCTTTTGGAGCCAATTTGGAGGTGTTTTTGGTCATTTCTCAAAGGGGACAAAATGGTGTCAACTTGGTGGCTATAGGGTGGCTGTAGGGAGCAACTTACTGCCAATGTAAGGGGCATAGGGTGGCTGGTTCAAATGCTGAAATGATTTTCTAGCAAATAAGGTGGCTGATTGTGATCTTAGCCAACAAACTAGGGAGGAGGGTGATTATGTGACATTGACCTTTTTTTATCTAATTTATACTTCAAAAAAATGTTTTGATTAGTTCAAAAGTCCAAATTCATAATTTGACATGGGTTTTGATCTTTCTCTGATACAAATAAACGAGTTAAAATTAAGTTTTTGATCAATGGTGGATGAGTCAAAAATGTTTGAATCGTGGAAAATTAGCTCGATTGCTAACAAAATTAGCCTGGACAAAATAAAGTGTCTACGCACGTGAAACCAAAACTTTAATATCATTTATCTAGTGAGGAGAATTTGTTTATGGTGCCAAATCATGAAAAGAAAGGAGATTATTACGTGAATCCATGATTGTCCAAATTGGCAGACGAACATTAACTCTAAAAATGGTAGAAAGAGAAATTTTTCTTATGAAACCAAAGCATGAATTCATTTATCCCAATAAGGAGAATGGATTTGTGGTGCCCAATCATTAAAAGAAAGAAGATTATTATATGAATCCGTGTTTGTCCAAATCGATGGATGAACATTAATTCTAAAAATGGAAGAAAGATAAGTTTTTCTTACGAAACAAAAGCATCAATTCCTTTATCCCAATGAAGAGAATGGATTTATGGTGCCCAATCATTAAAAGAAAGGAGATTATGTGAGTTCATGCTTATCCTAATCGAAAGATGAAATTCAATTCTAAAAATGGTAGTAAAAGAAATTTTTCACATGAAACCAAAGCATCAATATCATCTATGCCAATGAGGAGAATGTATTTATAGTACCCAATCATGAAAAGAAAGGAGATTATTATGTGAATCCATGCTTGTCCAAATCAACTAACGAACATCAATTCTAAAAACGGTAAAAGAGAAGTTTTTCTTATGAAGCATCAATTCATTTATCCTAATGAGGAGAATGAATTTGTGGTGCCCAATCATTAAACCAAAGGAGATTATTATGTGAATCATGTTTATCCTATTCAAAGACAAACTTTTATTCTAAAAATGGTAGAAAGAAAAGTTTTTCGTATGAAACCTAAGCATCAATATTATTTATCTCAAGGAGGAGAATGTGCCTAATCATGGAAGAAATGAGGTTATCACATGAGTCCATGTTTATCCCAATTGATGTATGAACTTTGATTCTAAAAATTGGTGGGAAATGAAGTTTTTCTTATGAAACCAAAGCATCAAGTCGTTTATCCCACTGACGAGAATGAATTTGTGGTGCCCAATCATTAAAAGAAAATATATTATCATGTGAATCCATGTTTATCCCAATTGAAAGACAAACTTTAATTCTAAATATGGTGGAAAGAGAAATTTTTCTTATGAAACCAAAGCATCAATATCTTTTACCTAATGAGGAGAATGTGTATATGGTGCCCAATCGTGAAATGAAAGGAGATTCTTATGTGAATCCGTGTTTGTCCAAATCGACGGACGAACATTAATTCTAAAAATGGTAGAAAGAGAAGTTTTTCTTATGAAAACAAAGCATCAATTCATTTATCCCATTAGGAGAATGAATTTATGGTGCCCATTCATGTAAAGAAAAGAGATTATGATGTGAATCAGTGTTTGTCCAAATCAACGGACAAACATTAATTCTAAAAATGAAAGAAACATAAGTTCTTATTATGAAACCAAAGCATCAATAACATCTATGCCAATAAGAAGAATTTGTTTATGGTACCCGATCATGAAAAGAAAGGAGATTATTGTGTGAATCATGTTTGCCCAAATGGATGGATTAACATTAATTCTAAAAATGGTAGAAAGAGAAGTTTTTCTTATGAAACCAAAGCATCATTCATTTATCCCAATGAGGAGAATGAATTTGTGGTGCCTAATCATTTAAAGAAAGGAGATTATTATGTGAATTCATGTTTATCCCAACCGAAAGATGAACTTTAATTCTAAAAAAGGTGGAAAGAAAACTTTTCAACAAGAAACCAAAGCATCAATATCATCTATCCCAATGAGGAGAATGTATTTATGGTGCCCAATCATGAAAAGAAATGAGATTGTTATGTGAATCTGTGTTTGTCCAAATCGACAGACAAACATTATTTCTAACAGAAAGATAAGTTTTTCCTATGAAACCAAAGCATCAATATCATCTATCCTAATAAGGAGAATGCGTTTTATGGTGCCCAATTATGAAAAGAAAGGGGATTATTATGTGAATCCGTGCTTTTCTAAATCAAGGAATGAACATTAATTCTAAAAATGGTAGGAAGAAAAGTTTTTTGTATGAAACCAAAGCATCAATCTTATTTATCCTAATAAGGAAAATGTGCTCATGGTGCCCAATCATGAAATGAAAGGAGAATCTCACATGAATCCATGTTTATCCCAATTTGCAGATGAACTTTGACTTCATAAAATGGTGGGAAGTGAAGTTTTTCTTATGAAACCAAAGCATCAAGTCATTTGTCCTAATGAGGAGATTGAATTTGTGGTGCCCAATCATTAAGAGAAAGAAGATGATTACATAAATCCATGTTTATCCTAGTTGAAGGATGAACTTTAATTCTAAATATGGTAAAAAAAAGGTTTTCTTATGAAACCAAAGCATCAATCTCATTGATCCCAATAAAGAGAATGTGTTTCTGATGCCAAACCATGAAAAGAAAGAAGACTATTATGTAAATCAGTGTTTGTCCAAATCAATGTACGAACATTAATTCTAAAATGGAAGAAAAGTAAGTTTTTCTTATGAAACCAAAGCATCAATATCACCTATCTCAATGAGGAGAATGTGTTTATGGTGCCCAATAAAAGGAAAGGAGATTATTATGTGAATCCATATTTGTCCAAATCGATGGATGAACATTAATTATAAAAATGGTAGAAAGAGAAGTTTTTCTTATGAAACCAAAGCATCAATTCATTTATCCCAATGAGGAGAATGAATTTGTGGTGCCCAATCATTAAAAAAAAGTAGATTTTATGTAAATCTGTGTTAATCCCCATTAAAGTATATACTTCAATTCTAAAAATGGTAGAAAAAAGTTTTTCTTATGAAACCAAAGCATCAATCTTAATTATCCTAATGAGGAGAACATGTTTATGTTGCCAAATCATAGAAAGAATGAAGATTATTATGGGAATCTGTGCTTGTCCAAATTAACATACGAACATTAATTCTAAAAATGAAAGAGAAATAAGTTTTTCTTATGAAACCAAAGCATCAATATCATTTATCCCAAAGAGAAGAATGTGTTTATGGTGCCCATTCATGAAAAGAAAGGAGATTATTATGTGAATTCATGGTTGTTTAAATCGATACACGAACATTAATTCTAAAAATGGTAGAAAAAGAAGTTTTTCTTATGAAATCAAAGCATCAATTCATTAATCCTAATGAGGAGAATGAATTTAGGGTGCCTAATCATTAAAAAAAAAGAGATTTTTATGTGAATCCGTGTTCATCCCATTCAAAGATGAATCTTAATTCTAAAAATAGTAAAAAGAAAAGTTTTTCTTATGAAACCAAAGTATCAATATCATTTATCTTAATGAGGGGAAGGTGTTTTATGGTGCCCAAGAATGAAAAAAAAATAAGGTTATCACGTGAGTCCATGTTTATCCCAATTGACATACGAACTTCAATTCTAAAAATTGGTGGGAATTGAAGTTTTTCTTATGAAACCAAAGCATCAATTCATTTATCCCACTGACGAGAATGAATTTATGGTGCCTAATCATTAAAAGAAAAGAGATTATCATGTGAATCCATGTTTATCCCAATTGAAAGACAAACTTTAATTCTAAAAATGGTGGAAAGAGAAGTTTTTCTTATGAAACCAAAGTATCAATTCATTTATCCTAATGAGAATGAATTTCTGGTGCCCAATCATTTAAAAAAAGCAGATTATTATGTGAATTCATGTTTATCCCAATCAAAATACAAACAATAATCCTAAAAATGGTGGAAATAGACATTTTCATATGAAACCAAAGCATCAATATCATCCATGCCAATGAGAAGAACATGTTTACGGGGCCCAATCATGAAAAGAAAGGAGATTACTATGTGAATACTTGTTTGTCCAAATCGATGGACAAACATTAATTCTAAACATGTTAAAAAGATAAGTTTTACTTATGAAACCAAAGCATCAATTCATTTATCCCAATAAGGAGGACATATTTATGGTGCCTAATCGTTAAATGAAAGAAGATTGTTATGTGAATCCATGTTTGTCCAAATCAATGGACGAACATTAATGCTAAAAATGGTAGAAAGATATGTTTTTCGTACAAAACCAAATCATCAATATCATCTATCACAATGAGGACAATGTGTTTATGGTGCCCAATCATTAAAAAAAAAGAGATTGTTATGTGAATCATGTTTGTCCAAATGAACAGACGAACATTAATTCTAAAAATGGTAAAAAGAGAAATTTTTCTTGTGAAACCAAAGCATCAATTCATTTATCCAAATGAGGAGAATCAATCTCGTGCCTCATCACTAAAAGAAAGGAGATTATTATCTGAATCTGTGTTTATCCCATTCAAAGTCGAACTTTAATTCTAAAAATGGTAGAAAGAAAAGTTTTTTTTTATGAAACCAAAGCATCAATATCTTTTATCTCAATGATGAGAATGTGTTTTATGGTGCCCAATCATGAAAAGAAAGGAGATTATCATGTTAATCCTTATCTATCCCAACTGACAGATGAACTTTGATTCTAAAAATTCGTGGGAAGTGAAGTTTTTCTTCTGAAACTAAAGCAACAATTCATTTGTCCCAATGACGAGAATGAATTTATGGTGCCCAATCATTAGAAGAAAGGAGATTATCATGTGAATTTGTGTTTATCCCAATTCAAAGACAAACTTTAATTCTAAAAATGGGTGACAGAGAAATTTTTCTTATGAAGTCGTAGCATCAATAACTTTTACCCTAATGAGGAGAATGTGTTTATGGTGCCCAATCATGAAAAGAAAGGAGGTTATTATGTGAATCATGCTTGTCCCAATCAACGAACGAACATTAATTCTAAAATTGGTAGAAAGAAAAGTTCTTCATAGCAAACCAAAGCATCAATTTTTTATCCCAATGAGGAGGATGAATTTGTCGTGCCCAATCATTAAAAGAAAAGAGATTATTTTGTGAATTCATGTTTATCCAAATTGACAAATGAATATTAATTCTAAAAATGGCAGAAAGAGAAGTTCTTATGAAACCAAAGAATCAATTCATTTATCCAAATAAGGAAAATGAATTTGTATTGCCCAATCATTAAAAGAAAGGAGATTATTATATGAATCCATATTTATCCCATTCAATGATGAACTTTAATTTTAAAATTGGTGGAAAAAATGTTTTTCTTGTGAAATCAAAGCACAATGTCATTTATTTCTATGAGAAGAATGTGTTTTATGGTGCCCAATCATGAAAAGAAAGGAGATTATCACATGAATCCATGATTATCCCAATTGACAGACAAACTTTAATTCTAAAAATTGGTTTATGAAACCAAAGCATCAATTCATTTATCCCAATGACCAGAATGAATTTGTGCTGCCCAATCTTTAAAAGAAAAGAGATTAGCATGTGAATCAGTGTTTATCCTAATTGAAAGATAAACTTTAATTCTAAAAGTAGTGGAAGGAGAAAATTTTCTTTTGAAACCAAAGTATCAATATCTTTTATCCTAATGAAAGGAATGTGTTTATGGTGCCCAATCATGGAAAAAAAAGATTATTATGCGAAATCATGTTTGTCGAAATAGACGGGCAAACATTAATTCTAAAAATGGAAGAAAGATAAATCTTTCTTATGAAACAAAAGCATCAATTCATTTATCCTAATGAGGAGAATGAATTTATGGTGTCCAATCATTAAAAGAAAGGAGAATATTAAGTGAATTCATGTTTATCTCAATCGAAAGATGAACTTTAATTCTAAAAATGGTAGAAACAGAAGTTTTTCACTTGAAACTAAAGCATCAATATCATTTATCCCATCGAGGAGAATGTGTTTATGGTTCCAAATCATGAAAAGAGAGAAGATTATTATGTGAATCTATGTTTGTCCAAATCGATGGAGGAATATTAATTCTAAAAAATGGAAGAAAGGTAAGTTTTTCCTATAAAGTCAAGGCACCAATATCATCTATCCCAAGGAGGAGAATATGTTTATGGTGCCTAATCATTAAAAGAAAAGAGATTAGCATATGAATCAGTGTTTATCCCAATTGAAAGACGAACTTTAATTCTAAAAATGATGGAAAGAGAAATTTTTGTTATGAAACCAAAGCATCAATTTCTTTTATTCTAATGAGGGGAACATGTTTATGGTGCCCAATCATGAAAAGAAAGGAGATTATTATGTGAATCCGTGTTTGTCCAAATTGATAGATGAACATTAATTCCTAAAAGGATAGAAAAAGAAGTTTTTCATATGAATGTAATGCATCAATTCTTTTATCCCAATGAAGAGAATGCATTTATGGTGCAAATCACAAAAAGAAAGGAGATTATTAAGTGAATTCGTGTTTATCTCCATCAAAAGACAAACTTTTATTCTAAAAATGGTAGAAAGAGAAGTTTTTCACATGAAATCAAAATGTCAATAACATTTATCCTAATAAGAAAAAAGTGTTTATGGGTCCAATCGTGAACAGAAAGGGGATTATTATGTGAATCTGTGTTTGTCCAAATCGACAGATGACCATTAATTCTAAAAATGCTAGAAAGAAAAGCTTTTCTTATGAAACCAAAGTATTAATTCATTTATCCCAATGAGGAAAATGAATTTGTGGGTCCCAATCATTAGAAGAAGGGAGAATATTATGTGAATTCATGTTTGTCCAAATCGATGGACGAATATTAATTCTAAAAATGGAAGAAAAAAATTTTGTCTTATGAAACCA
Source organism: Adansonia gregorii (assembly GCA_038382025.1). NCBI lineage: Eukaryota > Viridiplantae > Streptophyta > Magnoliopsida > Malvales > Malvaceae > Adansonia > Adansonia gregorii. Next base: position 31,649 of record JBBYHO010388830.1, read on the forward strand.
AAGCATCAATATCATCAATCACAATGAGGAGAATGTGTTTATGGTGCCCAATCGCGAAATAAAGGAGATTATTATGTGAATCCATGTTTCTCCAAATCGACAAATGAACATTAATTCTATAGTTGAATGTGAAGTTTTTCTTTTGAAACAAAAGCATCGATTCATTTATCCTAATGAGGAGAGTGAATTTATGGCACCCAATCATTAAAAAAAGAGATTATTATGTGAATCTCTGTTTGTCAAAATCGATAGCTAAACATTAATTCTAAAATTGGTAGAAAGAGAAGTTTTTCTTATGAAAGCAAAGCATCAATTCATTTATCCTAATGAGAAGAATGAACTTATGGTGCCCAATCATTAAATAAACTTGTGGTGCCTAATCATTATATGAATCCATTTTGTCTAAATCGACAAACAAACATTAATTGTAAAAATGGAAGAAATATAAGTTTTTCTTATAACCAAAGCATCAATATCATCTATCCTAATGAGGAAAATGTGTTTATGGTGCCCAATTATAAAAAGAAAAGAGATTATTATGTAAATCCTTGCTTGTCAAAGTTGATGGACGAACATTAATTCTAAATATGGTAGAAAGAGATGCTTTCTTATGAAACCAAAGCATCAATTCATTTATCCTAATGAGAAGAATGAATTTATGGTGACCAAACATTAAAAGAAAGGAGATTATTATCTGAATTCATGTTTATCTCGGTCGAAAGATGAACTTTAACTCCAAAAATAGTAGAAAGAGAAGTTTTTCACATGAAACCAAAGAATCAATATCATTTATCCCATCAAGGAGAATATGTTTACAGTGCCAAATCATGAAAAGAAAGGAGATTATTATGTGATTCTGCATTTATCAAAATCGATGGATGAACATTAATTCTAAAAATGGAAGAAATGTAAGTTTTTCTTATGAAACCAAAGCATAAATATCATCTATCCCAAAGAGGAGAATTTGTTTATCGTGCCAAATTATGAAAAGAAAGGCGGTTATTATGTGAATCCGTGTTTGTCCAAATCAAGGGACAAACATTAATTCTAAAAATGTATGAAAGATACATTTTTCTTATGAAACCAAAGCATGAATATTATCTATCTTAATAAGGTGAATGTGTTTATGGTGCCCAATCATGAAAAGCAAGGAGATTATTATTTGAATCCGTGTTTGTCCAAATCAACGAATGAACATTAATTCTAAAAATGGTAGAAAAAAGTTTTTCTTATGAAACCAAAGCATCAATTCATTTATCCCAATGAGGAAAATAAATTTAGTGGTGCCCAATCATTAAAAGAAATGAGATTATTATGTGAATCCGTGTTTGTCCAAATCGATGGACGAACGTTAATTCTAAAAATGGTAAAAAGATATGTTTTTCTTATAAAACTAAAGCATCAATATCATTTATCACAATGAGGACAATATGTTTATGGTGGCCAATCATGAAAAAAATGAAGATTGTTATGTGAATTATGTTTGTCCAAATCGATAGATGAACATTAATTCTAAAAATGGTAAAAAGAGAAATTTTTTTGTGAAACCAAAGCATCAATTCTTTTATCCAAATGAGGAGAATGAATCTCTTGCCCAATCACTAAAGGAAAGGAGATTATTATCTGAATCCATGTTTATCCCATTCAAAGTCGAACTTTAGTTCTAAAAATGGTGAAAGAAAAGTTTTTCTTATGAAACCAAAGCATCAATATCTATTATCTCAATGATGAGAATATGTTTTATGGTGCCCAATCATGAAAAGAAAGGAGATTATCATGTTAATCCTTGTCTATCCCAATTGATAGATGAACTTTGATTCTAAAAATTGGTGGGAAGTGAAGTTTTTCTTATGAAACCAAAGCATCAATTCATTTATCCCAATGACGAGAATGAATTTGTGGTGCCCAATAAAGGAGATTATCATGCGATCCTTGTTTATCCTAATTAAAAGACAAATATTAATTCTAGAAATAGGTGAAAGTAAAATTTTTCTTCTGAAGCCAAAGATTAATATCTTTTACCCCAATGAGGAGAATGTGTTTATGGTGCCCAATTGTGAAAAGAAAGGAGATTATTATGTGAATCCGTGTTTGTCCAAATCAATGAAGGAACATTAATTCTAAAAATGGTAGAAAGAGAAGTTTTTCTTATCAAACCAAAGCATCAATTTTTTATCCTAATGAGGAGAATGAATTTGTGGTGCCCAATCATTAAAAGGAAAGAGATTATTATGTAAATTCGTGTTTGTCCAAATCGACAGACAACCATTAGTTCTAAAAATGGTTGAAAGAGAAGTTGTTCTTATGAAACCAAAGCATCAATTCATTTATCCTAATAAGGAGAATGTATTTATGGTGCCCAATCATTAAAAGAAAGGAGATTATTGCATGAATCCATGTTTATCTCATTTAAAGACAAACTTTAATTTTAAAAATGGTGGAAAAAAAAGTTTTTCTTATGAAACCAAAGCACAATATCATTTATATCAATGAGGAGAATGTGTTTTATGGTGCCCAATCATGAAAAGAAAGGAGATTATCACATGAATCTATGTTTATCCCAATTGATAGATAAACTTTAATTGTTAAAATTGGTGGGAAGTTTTTCTTATGAAACCAAAGCATCAATTTATGTATCCTAATGACCAAAATGAATTTATGTTACTCAATATTTAAAAGAAAGGAGATTAGCATGTGAATTGGTGTTTATCCTGATTGAACGATGAACTTTAATTCTAAAAATATTGGAAAGAGAAATTTTTCTTCTAAAACCAAAGTAACAATATCTTTTATCCTAATGAAAGGAATGTCTTTATGGTGCCCAATCATGAAAAAAAAGGAGATTATTATGTGAAACCGTATTTGTCGAAATAGACAGACAAACATTAATTCTAAAAATGGAAGAAAGGTAAATTTTTTTTTATGAAACCAAAGCATCAATTCATTTATCCTAATTAGGAGAATGAATTTATGGTGCCTAATCATTAAAAGAAGGTAGAATATTAAGTGAATTTGTGTTTATCTCAATCGAAAGATGAACTTTAATTCTAAAAATGGTAGAAAGAGAAGTTTTCCACATGAAACCAAAGCATCAATATCATTTATCCCAACGAGGAGAATGTGTTTATGGTTCCAAATCATGAAAAGAGAAGATTATTATGTGAATCCATGTTTGTCTAAATCAATGGAGGAACATTAATTCTAAAAATGGAAGAAAGATAAGTTTTTCCTATGAAGTCAAGGCATCAATATCATGTATCATAATGAGGAGAATGTGTTTATGGTGCCCAATCATTAAAAGAAAAGAGATTAGCCTGTGAATCAGTGTTTATCCCAATTGAAAGATGAACTTTAATTTTGAAAATGATGGAAAGAGAAATTTTTCTTACGAAACCAAAGCATCAATATCTTTTATCCTAATTAGGGGAACATGTTTATGGTGCCCAATCATGAAAAGAAAAGAGATTATTATGTGAATCCCTGTTTGTCCAAATTGACGGATGAATATTAATTCCTAAAAGGGTAGAAAAAGAAGTTTTTCATATGAATCCAACGCATCAATTCATTTATTCCAATGAGGAGAATGCATTTATGGTGCCGAATCACAGAAAGAAAAGAGATTATTAAGTGAATTCGTGTTTATCTCAATTGAAATACAAACTTTAAATTTAGAAATGTTAGAAAGAGAAGCTCACATGAGATTAAAGCATCAATAAGATTTATCCTAATTAGGAGAAAGTGTATGGGGCCCAATCGTGAAAAAAAAAGGGATTATTATATAAATCTGTATTTATCCAAATCGACAGATGAACATTAATTCTAAAAATGCTGGAAAGAAAAGCTTTTCTTATGAAACCAAAGTATCAATTCATTTATCCCAATGAGAAGAATGAATTTATCGTGCCCAATCATTAGAAGAAGGGAGATTATTATGTGAATTCATATTTGTCCAAATCGATAGACGAACATTAAATCCAAAAATGGAAGAAAGAAAAGTTTTTCTTATGAAACCAAAGCATCAATATCATCAATCACAATGAGGAGAATGTGTTTATGGTGCCCAATCATGAAAATAAAGGAGATATTATGTGAATCCATGTTTCTCCAAATCGACAAATGAACATTAATTCTATGGTAGAATGTGAAGTTTTTCTTTTGAAACCAAAGCATCAATTCATTTAACCCAATGAGGAGAATGAATTAATGGCACCCAATCATTAAAAGAAAAGATATTATTATGTGAATCCATGTTTGTCAAAATCGATGGATGAACATTAATTCTAAAATTGGTAGAAAGAGAAGTTTTTCTTATGAAACCAAAGCATCAATTCATTTATCCCAATAAGAAGAATGAACGTATCGTGCCCAATCATTAAATGAACTTGTGGTGCCCAATAATTATGTGAATCCATTTTGTCCAAATCGACGAACGAACATTAATTGTAAAAACGGAAGAAAGGTAAGTTTTTCTTATAACCAAAGCATCAATATCATCTATTCCAATAAGGAAAATGTGTTTATGGTGCCCAATCATAAAAAGAAAGGAGATTATTATGTGAATCCTTGCTTGTCAAAATCGATGGACGAACATTAATTCTAAATATGGTAGAAAGAGATGCTTTCTTATGAAACCAAAGCATCAATTCATTTATCCTAATGAGGAGAATGAATTTATGGTGACTAATCATTAAAAGAAAAGAGATTATTATCTGAATTCATGTTTTTCTCAGTCAAAAGATGAACTTTAATTCCAAAAATAGTAGAAAGAGAAGTTTTTCACATGAAACCAAAGCATCAATATCATTTATCCTAATGAGGAGAATGTGTTTACGGTGCCAAATCATGAAAAGAAAGGAGATTATTATGTGAACTGTGTTTGTCCAAATCAATGGATGAACTTTAATTCTAAAAAATGGAAGAAAGGTAAGTTTTTCTTATGAAACCAAAGCATGAATATCATCTATCCCAACGAGGAGAATAAGTTTATCGTGCCAAATTATGAAAGGAAGGGCCGTTATTATGTGAATCCAAGTTTGTCCAAATCAATGAACGAACATTAATTCTAAAAATGTATGAAAGATGCATTTTTCTTATGAAACCAAAGCATCAATAATATCTGCCTCAATGAGGGGATTATGTTTATAGTGCCCAATCATGTGAAGAAAGGAGATTATTTTGTGAATCCATGCTTATCTAAATAGACGGACGAACATTAATTCTAAAAATGGTAGAAAGAAAAGTCTTTCTTATGAAACCAAAGCTTTAATTCATTTATCCCAATGAGGAGAATGAGCTTGTTATGCCTAATATTAATTAAAAGAAAGGAGATTATTACGTGAATCCGTGTTTGTCCAAATTGACAAACGAATATCAATTCTAAAAATGGGAGAAATATATGTTTTTCTTATGAAACCAAACCATCAATATCATCTATCCTAATGAAGAGAACGTGAATATGGAGCCCAATCATGAAAAAAAAAAGTGATTATTATGTGAATCCTTGTTTGCCCAAATCGACAGAAGAACATTAATTTTAAAAATGGTAGAAAGAAAAGTTTTTCTTATGAAAACAAAGCATCAACTCTTTTATCCCAATGACCAAAATGACTTTATGGTGCCTAATCATTAAAAAGAAAGGGATTATTATGTGAATCTTTGTTTGTCCAAATCGATGGACAAACACTAATTCTAAAAATGGAAGAAAGATAAGTTTTTCCTATGAAACCAAAGCATTAATTCATTTATCCCAATGAGAAGAACTAATTTGGGGTGCCCAATCATGAAAAGAAAGGTAATTATTATGTGAATCCATGTTTGTCCAAATCGATGAACGAATATTAATTATAAGATTGGAAGAAACATATATTTTTCTTATGAAACCAAACCATCAATATCATTTATTCCAGTAAGAAAAATGTGTTTATGGCACTCAATCGTGAAAAGAAAAGAGATTATTATATAAATCTGTGTTTGTCCAAATCGATGGACGAACATTCAATCTAAAAATGACAAAAAGTGAAGTTTTTCCTACAAAACCAAAGCATCAATATCATCTACCCTAATGAGGAGAATGTGTTTATCATGCCCAATCTTTTAAAAAAAGAGATTATTATGTAAACCTGTGTTAGTCCAAATCAACGAACGAACATTAATTCTAAAAATGGTAGAAAGAGAATTTTTTCTTATGAAACGAAAGCATCAATATCATCCAACCCAACAAGGAGAATGTGTTTATCGTCCCTAAACACGAAAAGAAATGAGATTATTATGTAAATCCATGTTTGTCCAAATCGACAGACGAACAATAATTCTAAAAATGGTAGAAAGATAAGTTTTTCTTATGAAACCAAAGCATCAATTCATTTATCCCAATAAGGAGAGTGAATTTGCGATGCCCAATCATTAAAAGAAAGGGGATTATCTTGTGACTCCGTGTTTATCCCAATTGAAAGATGAACTTTAATTCTACAAATCGTGGAAAGAGAAATTTTTCTTATAAAGCCAAAGCATCAATATCTTTTATCCCCACGAGGAGAATACATTTATGGTGCCCAATCATGAAAAGAAAGGAGATTATTATGTGAATCCGTGTTTGTCTAAACTGACAAACGAACATTAATTCTAAAAATGGCAAAAAGAAAAGTTTTTCTTATGAAACCAAAGCATCAATATCATCTATCCTAATGAGGAGAATATGCTTATGGTGCCCAATCACGAAAAGAATAGAGATTATTATGTGAATCCGTGTTTGTCTAATTCGATATAGGAACATTAACTCTAAAAATGGTAAAAAGAGAAGTTTTTCTTATGAAACCAAAGGATCAATTCATTTATCCTAATAAGCAGAATAAATTTATGGTGCAATCATTTAATGAAAGGAGATTATTATATGAACTCGTGTTTATCTTGATCAAAAGATAAACTTTAATTCTAAAAATGGTAGACAGAGAAGTTTTTCATATGAAACCAAAGTATCAATATCATCTATCCCAATGAGGAGAATGTGTTTACGGTGCCTAATCATAAAAGGAAAGGAGATTATTATGTGAATACGTGTTCGCGCAAATCGACGGATAAACATTAATTCTAAAAAAGGAGAAAAAGAAGTTTTTCTTATGAAACAAAAGTATCAATTCATTTGTCCCAAGGAGTAGAATGAATTTATGGTGCCTAATCAAGAAAAAAATAGATTATTTTGTGAATCCATGTTTGTCCAAATTGACGGATGAACATTAATTTAAAAATGGTAGAAAGAGAAGTTTTTTGTATGCAACCAAAGCATCCATTCATTTATCCCAATGAGGAGAACGAATTTGTGGTGCCCAATCATTAAGATTATTATGTGAATTCTAGTTTATCCCAACTGAAAGATGAACTTTAATTAAAAAAATGGTAAAAAGAGAAGCTTTTCACATAAAACCAAAGCATTAATATCATTTATCCCAATGAGAAAAAAATGTTTATGGTGCTAAATCATTAAAAAAAGGAGATTATTATGTGTATCCGTATTTGTCCAAATCGATGGGCAAACATTAATTCTAAAAGTGGTAGAAAGAGAAATTTTTCTTATGAAACCAAAGCATCAATTCATTTATCCCTAGAAGGAGAATGAATTTGTGGTGCCCAATCATTAAATGAAGGGAGATTATTATGTGAATCCATATTTGTCCAAATCGATGGATGAATGTTAATTCTAAAAGCAAAACAAAGATATGTTTTTCTTATGAAGCCAAAGCATCAGTATCATCATCTCAATGAGGAGAGTGTGTTTATAGTGCCCAATCACGAAAAGAAAAGAGATTATTATGTAAATCCGTGTTTGTCCAAATCGAAGAACGAGCATAATTCTAAAATGGTAGAAATAGAAGTTTTTCTTATGAAGGCAAAGCATCAATTCATTTAACTTAATAAGGAGAATGAATTTATGGTGCCTAATCATTAAAAAGAAAAAAGGTTATTATATGAATTTGTGTTTGTCAACATTAATAGACAAACATTCATTGTAAAAATAGAAGAAACATAAGTTTTTCTTATGAAACCAAAGCATCAATAACATCTGTCCGAATGAAGAGGATGCGTTTACGCTGCCCAATCATGAAAAGAAAGGAGATTATTATGTCTATCCGCATTTATCCAAATAATGGATGAACATTAACTCTAAAAATGGTAGAAAGAGAAGTTTTTCTTATGAAATCAAAGCATGAATTCATTTATCCCAATGAGGAGAATGAATTTATCGTGCCCAATCATTAAAAGAAAAGAGGTTATTATGTGAATTCGTGTTTGTCCTAATTGACGGACGAACATTAATTCTAAAAATGGAACGAAGATAAGTTTTTCTTATGAAACCAAAGCATTAATATCATCTACCCCAATGCGAGGAATGTGTTTATGGTGCCTCATCATGAAAAAAAAAGAGATTATTATGTGAATCCATGTTTGTCAAAACCGATAACGAATATTAATTCTAAAAATGGTAGAAAGAGAAGTTTTTCTTATGAAACCAAAGCATTAATAACATTTGCTCCAAAGAGGAGAATGTGTTTATGGTGCCCAATCATGAAAAGAAAAGAGATAATGTGAATCCATGTTTATCATAATTGATTGAAACAATTATGGGATGTAAATTTTTTTTATGAAACCAAAGCATCAATTGATTTATCCCAATAAGGAGATTGGATTTGTGGTGCCCAATCATGAAAGAAAAGGAGGTTATTATCAGAATTTATGTTTGTCCAAATTGGGATGAATATTAATTCCAAAAAAAATGGTAGAAAGTGAAGCTTTTCTTATGAAGCCAAAGCATCAATACATTTATCCAAATGAGGAGAGTGAATTTATGGTGCAGAATTATTAAAAGAAAAAGGGGTTATTATGTAAATCCGTATTTGTCCAAGTCAATGGATGAATATTAATTCTAAAAATGGAAGAAAGATGAGTTTTCCTTTGAAATCAAAGCATCAATATCATCTATCCTAATGAGGAGAATATGTTTATGGTGATCATTAAAAGCAAAGGGATTATTATGTGTATCCGCGCTTGTCTAAATCGACGAATGAACATTAATTCTAAAATTGGTAGAAAAAGAAGTTTTTCTTATGAAACCAAAACATCAATCTCTTTTATCCCAATAAGGAGAATGTGTTTATGGTGCCTAATCTTGAAAAGAAAGGAGATTATCAAGTGAATCCATGTTTATCTCACTTCGCACATGAGCTTTGACTCTATAAAATGGTGCACAGTGAAGTTTTTCTATGAAACCAAATCATCAATTCATTTATCCCAATGAGAAGATTGAATTTGTGGTGCCCTATCATTAAAAGAAAAGAGATTATTATGTAAATCCGTGTTTATTCCAATTGAAGGATGGACTTCAATTTTAAAAATGGTAGAAAGAAAACTTTTTCTTATGAAACCAAAGCATCAATCTCAATTATCCTAATAAGGAGAATGTGTTTATAGTGCCCAATCTGAAAAAAAAAGGATATTATTATGTGAATCCGTGTTTGTCAAAATCGACGGACTAGCATTAATTGTAAAAATGGTAGCAAGAGAAGTTTTTCATATGAAACCAAAGCATCAATTCATTTATCCCAATGAGAAGAATGTGTTTATGGTGCCAAATCATGAAAAGAAAGGGTTATTAAGTGAATTCATGTTTATCTCAATCGAAAGACAAACTTTAATTCTAAAAATGGTAGAAAGAGAAGTTTTTCACATGAAACCAAAGCATCAATATCATCTATCGCAATAAGGAGAATGAATTTGTGGTGCTAAATCATTAAAAGAAAGGAGATTATTATGTGAATCTGTGTTTATCCCATCAAAGATGAACTTTAATTCTAAACAGGGTAGAAAAAAAGTTTTTCTTAGGAAACTAAAGCATCAATTATCTCATTAAGAAAAATATGTTTTACGATGCCCAATCATGAAAAGAAAGAACACTATCACATGAGTCCATATTTATCCCAATCGTAGATGAATTTTGATTTTAAAAATTATGGAAAGTGCAGTTTTTCTTATGAAACCAAAGAATAAATTCGTTTATCCCAATGATAAGAATCAATATGTGGTGCCCAATCATAAAAAGAAAGGAGATTATGATGTGAATCCTTTGTGCAAATCAATGGACAAACATTAATTCTAAAAATGGAAGAAACATAAGTTTTTCTTATAAAACCAAAGTATCAAAAACATCAGCCCAATGAGGAGAAGGCGTTTATGGTGCCCAATCATAAAAAGAAAGAAGATTATTATGTGAATTCGTGTTTGTCCAAATCAACCGACGAACATTAATTCTAAAAATGGTAGAAAGAGAAGTTTTTCTTGTGAAACCAAAGCATCAATTGATTTATCCCAATGAGGAGAATGAATTTTGTGGTACCCAATCACTAAAAAAAGAGATTATTATATGAATTCGTATTTATCCCAATTGAGGGACTAACTTCAAGTCTAAAAATGGTAGGAAAAAATTTTTCTTATGAAACCAAAGCATCAATCTTATTTATCCCAATGAGAAGAATGTGTTTATGATGCCAAATCATGAAAAAAAAGGAGATTATTATGTGAATCCATGTTTGTCCAAATCAATGGATGAACATTAATTTTAAAAATGTTAGAAAGATAAGTTTTTCTTATGAAACCAAAGCATCAATATCATCTATCCTAATGAGGAGAATATGCTTATAGTGCCCAATCGTGAAAAGAAAAGGGATTATTATGTGAATTCATAGTTGCCTAAATCGACGATGAGCATTAATTCTAAAAATGATAGAAAGAAAAGTTTTTCTTATGAAACCAAAGCATCAATCTGATTTATCCCAATGAGTAAAATGTGTTTATGGTGCCCAATTATGAAAAGAAAGGAGATTGCCATGTGAATCCATGTTTATCCCAATTAACAGATGAACTTTGATTCTATAAATTGGTGGGAAGTGAAGTTTTTCTACATAACTAAAGCATCAATTCATTTATCCCAATGAGAAGATTGAGTCTGTGGTGCCCAATCAAAAAAGAGGAAGAGATTATTATATGAATCCATGTTTATCCTAATTGAAAGATGAACTTTTGTTCAAAAAATGGTAGAAAGAAAAGTTTTTCTTATGAAACCAAAGCATCAATCTCATTTATCCCGATGAGAAGAATGTGTTTATGATGCCAAATTATGAAAAGAAATGAGATTATTATGTGGATCCGTGTTTGTCCAAATCGATGGACGAACATTAATTTTTAAAATGTTAGAATGATAAGTTTTTCTTATGAAACAAAATCATCAATATCATCTACCCCAATGAGGAGAATGTGTTTATGGTGCCCAATCGTGAAAAGAAAAAGAGATTATTATGTGAATCCATCTTTGTCTAAATCGACAGATAAGCATTAATTCTAAAAATGATAGAAAGAGAAGTTTTTCTTATGAAACCAAAGCATCAATCTCATTTATCCCAATGAGGAAAATGTGTTTATGGTGTCCAATTATGAAAAGAAAGGAGATTGTCATGTGAATCCATGTTTATCCCAATTAACAGATGAACTTTGATTCTATAAATTGGTGGGAAGTGAAGTTTTTCTACATAACTAAAGCATCAATTCATTTATCCAAATGAGGAGATTGATTTTATGGTGCCTAATCAATAAAAGGGAAGAGATTATTATATGAATCCATGTTTATCCCAATCGAAGGATGAACTTCAGTTCAAAGAATGGTAGAAAGAAAAGTTGTTCTTTTGAAATCAAAGCATCAATCTCATTTATCCCAATAAGGAGAATGTGTTTAAGATGCGAAATCATGAAAAGAAAAGAAGATTATTATGTGAATCTATGTTAGTCCAAATCGATAGACGAACAGTAATTCTAAAACTGGAAGAAAGATATGTTTTTCTTATGAAACCAAAGCATCAATATCATCTGTCCCAATGAGGAAACAGTGTTTTTGGTGCCCAATAATGAAAAGAAGGAAGATTATTATGTGAATTCGTGTTTGTCCAAATCGACGAATGAACATTAAGTCTAAAAAAGGTAGAAAGAGAAAATTTTCTTATGAAAGCAAAGCATCAATTCATTTATCCCAATGAGGAGAATAAATCTGTAGTGCCCTATCATTAAAAGAAAGGAGATTATTATATGAATCTGTGTTTGTCTAAACTGATGGACGAGCATTAATTCTAAAAATGGAAGAAACATAAGTTTTTCTTATGAAACCAAAGCATCAATATCATCTATCCCAATAAGGAGAATGTGTTTATGGTGCCCAATCGTGAGAAGAAAATAGATTATTATGTGAATCCGTGTTTGTCCAAATCGACAGATGAGCATTAATTCTAAAAATGATAGAAAGAGAAGCTTTTCTTATGAAACCAAAGCATCACTCTCATTTATCCCAATGAGGAGATTAAGTTTATGGTGCCCAATTAATAAAAAAGAAGAAATTATTATATGAATCCATGTTTATCCCAATTAAAGGATGAACTTTAGTTCAAAGAATGGTAGAAAGAAAACTTTTCTTTTGAAACCAAAGCATTAATCTCATTTATCCCAATGAAAAGAATATGTTTATGATGCCAAATCATGAAATGAAAAGAGATTATTATGTAAATCCATGTTTGTTTAAAATGACAGACGAACATTAATTCTAAAAATGTTAGAAAGATAAGTTTTTCTTATGAAACCAAAGCATTAATATCATCTATCCCAATAAGGAGAATGTGTTTATGATGCCCAATCGTGAAAAGAAAAGAGATTATTATGTGAATTCGTGTTTGTCCAAATCGACAGATGAGCATTAATTCTAAAAATGATAAAAAGTAAAGTTTTTCTTATGAAACCAAAGCATCAATCTTATTTATCCTAATAAGAAGAGTGTGTTTATGGTACCCAATTATGAAAAGAAATAGATTATCATGTGAAGACATGTTTATCCTAATTGACCGACAAACTTTGATCTATAAAATGATGGGAAGTGAAGTTTTTCTACATAACTAAAGCATTAATTCATTTATCCCAATGAGGCGATTGAATTTGTAGTGCCCAATCAATAAAAGAGAGGAGATTATTATGTGAATTCATGTTTATCCCAATTGAAGGATGAACTTCAGTTCTAAAAATGGTAGAAAGAATAATTTTTTTATTAAAACCAAAGCATCAATATGATTTATCCCAATAGGAGAATGTGTTTACGATGCAAAATCATGAAAAGAAAGAAGATTATTATGTGAATTGCGTTTGTCCAAATCGATGAATGAACATTAACTCTAATAAAGGTAGAAAGAGAAGTTTTTCTTATTAAACCAAAGCATTAATTCATTTATCCCACCAAGAAGAATGAATTTATGGTGCTCAATCATTAAAAGAAAAGACATTATTATGTGAATCCACGTTCATCTAAATTGACGGACGAACATTAATTCTAAAAATGAAAGAAAGATAAGTTTTTCTTATGAAACCAAAGCATCAACATTATCTATCCCAATGGGGAGAATGTGTTTATGGTGCCCAATCGTGAAAAGAGAAGAGATTATTATGTGAATTCGCATTTGTCCAAATCAACAGATGAATATTAATTCTAAAAATGGTAGAAAGAGAAGTTTTTCTTATGAATCTAAAGCATCAATTCATTTATCCCAATAAGGAGAATGAATTTATAGTGGCCAATCATTAACAGAAAGGAGATTGTTATGTGAAGCTGTGTTTGTCCAAATCGATGGATGAGCATTAATTTAAAAAATGGAAGAAAGATAAGTTTTCCTTATGAAACCAAAGCATACCATCTATCCCAATGAGGAGAATATGTTTATGGTGCCTAATCGCGAAAAGAAAAGAGATTATTATGTGAATCTGCGATTATCCACATCGGCAGATGAACATTAACTCCAAAAATGGTGGAAAGAGACATTTTTCTCATGAAACCAAAGCATCAATTCATTTATCCTAATGAGGAATGAATTCATGGTACCCAATCATTAAAAGAAGGAAGATTATTATGTGAATTCGTGTTTATCCAAATCGATGGATGATCATTAATTCTAAAAATGGAAGAAAAATAAGTTTTTCTTATGAAACCAAAACATCAATATCATCTATCCCAATGACGAGAATGTGTTTATGGTGCCCAATCATGAAAAGAAAGAAGATTATTATGAGAATCCATGTTTATCCAAATCGATAAGCCAACATTAATTTTAAAAATGGTAGAAAGAGAAGTTTTTCTTATGAAACCAAAGCATCAATTCATTTATCCCAATAGGGAGAATGAATTTGTGGTGCCTAATCATTAAAGGAAAGAAAATTATTATGTGAATCCATGTTTGTTGAATCGATGGATGAACATTAATTCTAAAGATAAAAGAAAGATAAGTTTTTCTCATGAAACCAAAGCACCAATACCATCCATCCCTAAAAGGAGAATGCGTTTATGGTGCCCAATCGTGAAAAGATAGGAGATTATTATATGAATCCTTGTTTGTCCAAATCAACAGATAAACATTAGTTTTAAAAATAGAAGAAAGATAAGTTTTTCTTATGAAACCAAAGCATCAACATCATCTATCCGAATGAGGAAAATATGTTTATTGTGCCCAATCATTAAAAGAAAGGAGATTATTATGTGAATTCGCATTTGTCCAAATCGACGGATGAACAATAATTCCAAAAATGGTAGAAAGACAAGTTTTTCTCATGAAAACAAAGCATCAATTCATGTATCCCAATAAGGAGAATGAGTTTTTGGTGCCCAATCATTAAAAGAAAGGAGATTATTATGTGAATCCATGTTTGTCCAAATTGACAGATGAACATTAATTCTAAAAATGGAATAAATATAAGTTTTTCTTATGAAACCAAACCATCAATGCCATCTATCCCAATGACAAGAATATGTTTATGGTGCCTAATTAAGAAAAGAAAAGAGATTATTATGTGAATCCGTGTTTGTCCAAATCAATGTACGAACATTAATTCTAAAAATGGAAGAAAAATAAGTTTTTCTTATGAAACCAAAGCATTAATATCATTTATCCCAATGAGGAAAATGTGTTTATGATGCCAAATCATGAAAAAAAAAAAGAGATTATTTTATGAATTCGTGTTTGCCTAAATTGACGAGTAAACATTACTTTCAAAAATGGTTGAAAGAGAAGTTTTTCTTATGAAACCAAAGCATCAATATCATCTATCCTAATGAGGAGAATGTGTTTATGGTACCCACGTGGAAAGAAAAGAGATTATTATGTGAATCCATGTTTGTCCAAATCAACAGATGAGCTTTAATTCTAAAAATGGTCCAAAAAAAGTTTTTCTTATGAAAACAAAGATCAATCTCATTTGTCCCAATGAGAAAAATGTGTTTATGATGCCAAATCATGAAAAAAAAGAGATTATTATGTAAATCTATGTCTGTCTAAATCAATGTATGAACATTAATTCTAAAAATGGACGAAAAATAAGTTTTTCTTATGAAACCAAAACATCAATAACATATATCCCAATGAGGAAAATGTGTTCATCGTGCCCAATTGTGAAAAGAAAGGATATTATTATTTGAATCCATATTTGTCCAAATCGATGGATAAACATTAATTCTAAAACTAGCAGAAAAGGAAGTTTTTCTTATGAAATCAAAGCATCAATCTCATTTATCCCAAAAAAGAGAAAATGTTTATGGTGCCCAATTATGAAAAAAAAAGAGATTATCCCATCAATCCATGTTTATCCCAATTGATAGATGAACTTTAATTCAATAAAATGGTGGGAAGTAAAGTTTTTCTATGTAACTAAAGCATCAATTCATTTATCCCAATGAGGAGATTGAATTTATGGTGCCCAATCAATAAAAAAAGGGGATTATTATGTGAATTCATGTTTATCCCAATTGAAGGATGATTTTCAATTCTAAAAATGGTAGAAAAAAAGTTTTTCATTTGAAACCAAAGCATCAATCTTATTTATCCCAATAAGGAGAATATGTTTATGGTGCCAAATCATGAAAAGAAAAAAGATTATTATGTGAATCTGTGTTTTTCCAAATCGATAGATGAACGTTAATTCTAAAAATGAAAGAAAGATAAGTTTTTTCTTATGAAACCAAAGCATCAATATCATCTATCGCAATGAGGAGAATGTGTTTATGGTGCCCAATCATGAAAAAAAGAAGATTATTATGTGAATCCGTGTTTGTCCAAATCGATGGATGAACATTAAATCTAAAAATGATAGAAAGAGAAGTTTTTCTTATGAAACTAAAGCATCAATCTTATTTATCCTAATGAGGAGAACATGTTTATGGTGCCCAATTGTGAAAAGAAAAAAGATTATCACATTAATAAATGTTTATCCCAATTGACAGACGAACCTTGACTCTATAAAATGGTGGGAAATAAAGTTTGTCTATGTAACTAAAGCATCAATATCATCTATCCAATGAGGAAAATGTGTTTATGGTGCCCAATCATGAAAAGAAAGGAGATTATTGTGTGAATCTGTGTTTATCCCAGTTTAAGGATGAACTTCAATTCCAAAAATGGTAGAAAGAAAAGTTCTTCTTTTGAAACCAAAGAATCAATCTCATTTATCCCAATGTTGAGAATGTGTTTGAGATGCCAAATCATGAAAGAAATGAGATTATTATTGAATACATGTTTGTTCGAATCGACAAACAAACATTAATTCAAAAAATAGAAGAAAGATAAGTTTTTCTTATGGAACCAAAGCATCGATATCATCTATCCCAATAAGGAGAATGTGTTTATGGTGCCCAATCATGAAAAGAAAAGAGATAATTATTGTCGCAATGTACCCCAGAGTGGATCCTCGTAGATTTAAGAGTGCGTACAACCTAAAATACTTTCCTAACTTGGAAATGTCTTATTGACTGAGAATATTTTTTGGCGATGTGATGAGAACGAGAATGTATGGATTCTCGACTTATTATACAGTGAGGGAGACCATAAGACGAATCACTCATCTTATTAGTCTTGTATGACCATCATAAAATGGCGACGCTTGGAGTCGCCATCGATCATTTTAGGCTAGGCATAATTAGAAGCCTATTGAAACCTATGTTTGGAGTTATGAAACTCAAAACATCGATCCTGTGGTTTACATAATGCAAAGATTCACCATTTGGGCTCGAAAGTTGGTTACGCTCGATGAGGAATGAACCTCTTCGCGATGCCTAAAATCTATACCTTACTAGCTATGTCTTATCTCGGTCTTGATTCTTTTGATCTTAACTTATCATTATTTCGATATAACCCTCTTCTAATGCATGAATTTTATAGAAATGATCTAGGCTTTGTTGAAAAAGATTTGATCTCGTATACGCCCACGAGAGATGGAAAATATAGAAATTTTTTATGAAAATAACCTCTGGATTTTACATCGTTTTAAAGGTAATTCAACATGCTTTGACAGAAAAATATCAAAAAATTCATGAAAAATCGTTCAGGATTTTAAAGTGAATTTTAAATTTACAACAGTTGTACTGCCAACAGGGGACAATATAAAGCAGGGAATATCTCTCATTTTTTTTATGTCTACGGGTCCAAACTTAAGTCATTGACGTTTGAATGTCTATGACTTAAGGGAAAGAGTGGCATGAGCATCACGAACTCATTTGCATAGCCCCAGAGTAGTTTGGGGCGATGAAACAGCCCGTTGATCATACCACTCAAGGTTTTGACTCAAGAAAAAGGCACAAACGTTTAAAGAATAATTGTAAGACCATTTTTATTTCAAAATCAGAAGATTTGAGCTTGTTTAACCAAGATTTCAGATCTAAAAAACTTAATTTTCCCTAAGATATTTTGCTAGCTTTAAGGAAAAGGCTAAGTCCATACTAATCCTCATTGGTTGAGGTTAACATGCTTGGCTTGGGGGTGTTTTGAAAATCAGTTTTTATCAACCATCAAACATGCATTTTGACAAGAAACATACAAGGGGATGGCATATAACATGAATGAGGAT
The DNA here is from genome assembly GCA_038382025.1 of Adansonia gregorii. Classification (NCBI taxonomy): domain Eukaryota; kingdom Viridiplantae; phylum Streptophyta; class Magnoliopsida; order Malvales; family Malvaceae; genus Adansonia; species Adansonia gregorii. Next base: position 49,607 of record JBBYHO010388830.1, read on the forward strand.
GCTAATTTTACTAATGGCCTCGACAAAAAAAAATGTTATGCACTTTGATAAGAAAATGTTATGGATGTTGAAAATGACAATGATTCATGTAAGTTAATGTGTAAATGTGCTTAAGCTGTGTTAGGCTAATGATTCATACATGGATATGCATGGACATGGCATAAAATGCATGAACAAGAGATATCAAACTAATGAGGATAAAAAAAGGCATATTTGCACATCCAAGGAGCATTAAAGTATCCAAATCCTAAACTACCACAACCAAAGTCACAATAATGCATGATAATCCTAAGAGGGTGATGGAAAGATGGAGAGCTTACTAAAATGATGAAGATGCTAAAAAATAAAAAAATGAAAGTGATAAAGTGAGAAGTTATACCAATAAAACTTCATTTCTTGGCTAAATGATTTGAGCAGCAGAGATAGCTTGAATTTTTTTCTTTTCCTTGTTGCTAATGAGCAAGAAAAAAAGAAAAATGATAAAGTTTTGGTTCTGCTATGGACGAGGATGATTTTTTAAGTGTGTAGTGGATGAAAATAAATGTTTTAGGGCTATTTTTGGATAGTGGGTGAGGAGCTATAGGATTTGGTTTTCCTTGGTGTATGAGTGTATTTTTTGAAATGTAAATGAGCTGAAATCTAACCTCTTTCTACTGAGATAGAAGTGGTCCATTTATGCCAGCCTTTTGGAGCCAAATTGAAAGTGTTTTTGGCCATTTCTCAAGGGGGACAAGGTGATGTCAGCATTATGGCTATAGAATGGCTATAGAACGTAGCTTGCTACCAATGTGATCGGCATAGGGTGGATGGATTAAATGCTTAAATGCTTTTCCAGCAAATAGGGTGGCTGATGGTGATATTGGTTAATAAGCTAAGGAGTAGGGTGATCATATAATGTTGACTCTTTTTTATCCAATTTAGACTTCAAAAAAATGTTATGATTAATTCAAAAGTCTAAATTCATAATCTGATATGTGTTTTAATCTTTCCTTATGTAAAGAAACGAGTTACAATTATGTTTCGGATCAATGGTGGATGAGTCAAAATTGCTCAGACCGTGAAAATGGCTTGCAGGTATCAATACATAGCATAATGTATCGATACATTTGGTCTAAAACCTTGATAGTATCGATACATTGAATATTGTATCGATACAATGATTATTGTATCGATACTATGAACCATTGTATCGATAATATGAACCATTGTATCGATACATGTTGATATGCATCGATACATTTCTTTACAGAATACATGTTTGGGTCCTCGCATGGTCTAGTATCGATACATAAGATCCTGTATCGATACAGAGGCTTTTGTGTCGATGCATCTACAAGTTGTATCGATATAAATGGGGACATTTCAAATTTTTGGCATGTTGAGCATTGTATCGATAGATGAGAACCATGTATCGATAATTCAAGTAAAATTATGAATTTTCTCATATCTTTTATCCCTGGATACCTTGGACTACATCATTTGGTGCCACATTATCGTATTTACCTTTGATATGATCCCTAAGCCTTCTTGACATCCTCAAAATGCTTTTTCCCTAAGTGCATCATCACCCCTTCTTATGTCGATGCCCCTCTTTGATCATTGCTGAAAATCAAGAATAGCACAAAGACAAATAGACACTATTTTATCTGGGGTGGACTGACACTTCTAGAATATTAGAGTGTTAGGTTTTCTAAGGTTTGACCCCCTTAGGCAGGTATAGAGTAACGTGGATTTTTTATATGGGTGCCACTAGCTTGTGCAGGCTTTGACTTAACCTTGGTGCCACCAACTCGTGTGGGCTTTGACTTAGGCTTAGGTGCCACTAGCTCATATGGGCTTTGACTCGGGTGTCGCTAGCTTGTGTGGGTGCCACTAGCTTTTAAAAGGGTGCCACGACTTATGGGCTTAAAAGAGTGCCACGACTTGTAAGGTTTGAAAGGTTGCCACTGACATATAGGCTTTGAAAAGGGCACCACAACTTATGGGCTTAAGATGATGCCACTGACATGTGGACTTTAAAAGGGTGCCATGACTTGTAGGCTTTAAAAGGTATGCCACTGACTTGTAGGCTTTAAGGGGTGCCACTAACATGTGAGCTTTGAAAAGGTTCCACTGACTTGTGGGCTTTTGAGAGAGGTTGCCACTGACTTGTGGGCTTTGAAAAGGGGTGCCATAACTTGTGGGCTTTTAAAAAAGGGTGCCACACCTGTGGGCTTTAAAAGAGTGCTACGATTTATGGGCTTAAGAGGGTGCCATGGCTTATAGGTTTTTAAAAGGTGCCACCGACTTATGGGCTTTAAAAGGGTGCCATGACTTGTGGGCTTTGTAAAAGGGTTCCACGACTTATGGGCTTTAAAAAAGGGTGCCATGACCTATGGGCTTCAAAAAGGTGCCATGACTTGTGGGCTTTAAAAAAGGGTTGCCATTGACTTGTGGGTTTTAAAAAGGGTGCCACTAACTTATAGGCGTTAGGAGGTGCCATGACTTGTGGGCTTTGAAAATGGGTGCCACGTCTTGTGGGCTTTAAAAAGGGTGCCAAGACCTATGGGCTTTAAAAGGGTGCCACAACTTGTGGGCTTTAAAAAGAGGTTGCCACTGACTTATAGGCTTTTAAAAAAGGTAACACTGACTTGTGGGCTTCAAGAGGTGCCATGACTTATGGGCTTTGAAAAAGGGTGCCGTAACTTATGGGCTTTAAAAAGGGGTGCCACAACTTGTGGGCTTTAAAAGGGTGCCATGACTTGTGGGCTTTAAAAAGAGGTTGCCCAAGGGGTTGCCACTGACTTGTGGTCTTTTAAAAGGGGTGCCACTGACTTGTGGGCTTTAAGAGGTGCCATGACTTATGGGTTTTGAAAATGGGTGCCATAACGTATGGGCTTTAAAAAGAGGTGCCACAATCTGTAGGCTTTAAAAGGGTGGCACGACATGTGGGCTTTAAAAGGGTGCCATGACTTATGGGCTTAAGAGGGTTCCACGACTTGTGGGCTTTTAAAAAAGGTGCCACGACTTATGGGCTGAAAAAGGTGCCATGATTTGTGGGCTATAAAGGGTGCCATGACTTGTGGGCTTTGAAAAGGCTGCCATGACTTGTGGGCTTTAAGAGGTGCCATGACTTGTGGGCTTTAAAAAGGGTGCCACGACTTATGGGCTTAAAAGAGTGTCATGAATTAGCGTGGTTTTTGAGAGAGTGCCATGACTTATGGGCTTTAAAAAGTGCCACTGACTTGTAGGCTTTAAAAGGGTGCCACTGACTTGTGGGCTTTAAAGAGGTGCCACGACTTGTGGGCTTAAGAGGGGTGCCAGAGTTATGGGCTTAAGAAGGGTGCCACTCACTTGTGGGCTTTAAAGGGTGCCATGACTTATGGGCTTTTGAGAGAGTGCCATGATTTGTGGGCTTTAATAAAGGTGCCATGACTTATGGGCTTAAAAAAGTGCCACTGACTTATGGCATTAAAGGTCTCAATAAAACTTCTACTACAAGATTTTAGAAGTTCATGACAATATTTCTTATTGAAAAGGGTTTTGGCACTAGTTCATGCCAAAGCTTCTGACAAATGTTCTCAACAAAAGTTTTTGACGATAGTTTCTAGACAACAATTTCTTGATACTAGCACTTTGACTATAACTGCTTGATAAAAAGGGTTTTGACATAAAGTGATAAGAAGAAATGACCTTACCTAAATGGCACTTGGTTTATGAAGCTTAGAGTTCTTACCAGGAATTCCTTGGAGGTTCAGCAAACCTGGCATGAAGTGATTTTGTAAAAAAGATGATGTAAGATAGTAATGTGAATGCATGATATGAAATGCTACCATGATAGCATGATGTGAAGTCTAATATGGGAGATAGTTGTAGTTTTCCTTGTACATCATTCAGACTCTCAAAGGGATGGCGATTCATCCTTATTCTAACCATGGACCAGAATTTTCCTTATCTTGCTAGAGATTGTAGGTTGTCCTTGCTCCACTGGGGATATGACCGAAAATTTGTCTCAAGAATTTGGACTGCTGTGTTTCTCGATTCAAGAGGCTCAATCATTTGCCTGAAAAGTGGTGGGCATTGCCAAAATTTTGGAGACTATTCGACTGATCAGGTTGATGTCTCTAGTTTCAATAGGATTCTGATAGAATGCATGTGTCGATTTGTTTAGCTTGAAATGGTTTTTCTTGAGATAAGGCTTTGGAAAGCAAGAAATGGTTTGGTGTATAGTCATGCCAAACAGATTTTTGGACATGACAAGTGCATAATCTTGATGATTGAGGCGTAAACAGAGTTCCCTTTGCTTCTCTTTTCCTTTTGATGTAATGTCAAGATGTCCTGATACGTACTTTAATTAATTATCAAACATTATCAACTAAATGACAAGTGCAACATGAATTGTACATGGGTTAAAAGAAATAAGGTAATATTTTTTTATGACAACAAAGAGACATAACTCAATATACTATTTGGCCAGCAATTGATACGGTAGAAAGAAGAATGATTTTTTGGGCGAAAGATGCCTCTGATAATCATGACATGGATATTCTTTAGGTATTCTTAAGAATCTTTCTCGAACAATGAATATGACTAGTATGAGCTGACCTTCATAAGATCCCTAGGATTGCTTCACTCTATGCCCTATCAAAATTAATCTTCTTAAATTGCCCTTATAGGTTTTCAACTGTAGTCGGGTTAGTTGCCTAGATGTCCATTGTGGATTTTCATCTAGACCCTTTTTGTTTTCTTTTTTCTTTTTTTGTTTTTGTTTTTTTTGTTTTTTTTTTTGCTTTTTTTTTGTTTTTTTTTGTTTTCTCTTTTTTTTGAAAGATGCTTTTTTAGTTTTTTTTTTCTTTGCCCTTTACGTGTAATATTTCTTGATGGAATATGAGTTGACTGGGTTAGGCAAGGCATTGCCACGGATTTTTAACAAGATTAAGGCCCCTTTGGAGAATACTTGCTTCACAGCATATGGTCTTTCCCAATTAAGGGTTCACTTGCCCCGTGCATCTTTGGGGATTTAGAGGATCTCTTTTTTTTTAATACTAATTTGCCAAGGTAAGATCGTCGTGGGTGCATCTTTTTGTTGTGGACTTAAATCATACGTCTTTGATGCATTTGACCATGGCCAATGAATTTTTCCTTGATGAGATTGAGCTGGTCGTATCTATTCTGGACCCATTCAGCTTTTCTAAGTTTGGTTTCCATCAAAACTCTGAGAGAAGGGATCTCGACTTTCATGGGCAATATGGTTTTCATCCTATAGACAAAGGAGGATGGGGTAGCATTCGTGGAAGTTTGAACTGAGGTCAGATAGGCATGGGTGTAAAGGATAGCTTCTCATGCCAATCTTTGTAAGTTTCGGCCATTTTCTCAACCATTCTTTTGATGTTTTTGTTAGTCACCTTAATTGCCCTATTCATGTTGGGGTGATAAGGATGGAATTATCATACTGGATCATGAACTGTGAAAGGTCTGGTGGTGCGAAGCTTTCTTTAAAACCTTCTTTAGAATCAACTTTGCTAGTGCAAATTGATCGTTCGAAATTGATCTTCAAAGAATCATTAGACACATCCACGTCATTATCATTAGGACACCTAAAAGGGTAAGGAAATAGATATTGCAAAAGCACACACACAACCAAAAGATTTGGATAAAAATGGGGGAAAAAGAGTAATGGAGACAAAAAGGTTGAAAGGTGATTTAAACACACAATATGGAATGATATATGCAAAAGTCATTTCATTGATAATACTTGATAAAACTGCCCCTTACATAGGACACCTACCTGCCTTTAGGCGAGGGCAGGTAGGTTTTCATTTCTTGACATCACATAAAAGAGCAAGAAAAGTGCAGGGCTTTCATCATGACCCTGTCGTCAAAATCAAGTCTTAGTGGAAGGACATAAATTCTATGGCTTGGTATTGATCATGTTTGGAGTTGGCTCAGTGTGGTTTGGTAAAGGATTGGCAATAACATTTGGTCCCTGGTTCATCCCGAACTATAGGACTTTTGCATTGATTAGATTTTGCACATTTTGTTTGAAATAGATGCAATTCTCAATATCATGGCTGGCTGCCCCAGCATGGAATTCACAGTGGGCATAGGGTTGTACCATGGTGGGTATGGTGGCTTTTTTTCTAGGACATAGATCGGAGCCACTAAATGATTTTGGAGCAAGGTTTAGTAGAGCTCCTTATAGGTCATTAGGATGGGATCAAAATGTTATCTTGGTTGATTCGCACCTCTGTAACTGGGTGCATTATTGGTTATTCGATTAGTATTTTAGTGGATTTGTGGAGGGTAGCTTTGTGGTGGGTTTGCTAGAATTGCAAGGGATGGGTTATAAGTGGTGGCATAGATTGGCTGTGGGGATATTGTAACAGGGTAAGAATGTGGCATTCTTGAGTAGCGAGGGTTGGGTGCTTGATGCTATCTCGGCTAAGATAAGCCAGCATAATTTATAGCATTAGCCTCTTCTTCTTTCTTCTTACCAGCAATGGGCTTCTTACTTGATCCAACTATTTCCCCAACAGACATTCTACTACTTTTAATGGTAGCATCGATCATTTCTCCAGAGAGAACCAAGTTTAGGAATTTCTTAGTGGCATTCCTTACAAGCTTCTCGTAATAAGGAGCACGTAATGTGTGAATGAAAGTAACTATCATCTCTTTTTCTGTAAGGGGGCTGGACTAGGGCTACTTTCTCTCTCCATCTTTAGGCATATTGCCTGAAACTTTTAGTGGATCTCTTCTCGAAATTCATCAGGGAAAGTCGATCTAGTGTCTAATCTAGTACATGCTGGTATTGATTTAGAAAAGCCTTAGCCGAGTCAGCCCATGATTGAATTTTGACATTGTCTAGCTCGATATACCATCGAGCTACTGCCCCAGTGAGGCTATGCTAGAAGCAATGGATGAGGAGCTTTTCATTTTTCTTATACCCGGCCATCTTTTGTAAGTACATTCGAATATGGACAGAAGGATCGGTGGTTCCATTAAACTTTTCAAACTCAAAGACTTTAAACTTTGGGGGAATGACAAGGTTGGACACCAAAGATAGCGATTAAGCATCAAGAGCTCCAAACTTGTCAGTACCCTCGATAGCTTGGAGGCGTTTTTCTAGTAGCTAGAATTTGCTCACTTCTTCTATAGTCATAGTGGACTTTTGACCTTCCGTTTTCTCTGGTTCCTCATGGTCAGGGGCTATCAGATCTACTGATGAGGCTCCCACATTCATCCCTTGAGTACTAGGAATGAATTGACCTGCCCCAATGGGATTAAGGTAGATAACTGGCGGAGCGTGAGTGGCAGGTGGAGGAACAGGCCATTGTTCTTGTCTAGGTTCCCTTTGGGCAGGTTATGGATTATTAGCAGGGGGACCTTTAACGTTAGGAGAATTATTCCTTGTTTTAATAATATTGGCTTGCCCTTTTTCTTTCATAGAGGCTATTATTAGTTCCATAAGTCTCGCCATTTGAGTTTGCATTTTGCTTTGCTGACAGAGCATCTGGTTTTGTGATTCCTTGACCATTAGCTCAAGTCGCTCAATGCAAGCTTCATGATCACTCTCCATGATTTGTTTACGGCGTCGCGTGTTGCAACGATGCTGGATATTAGGTTTCATTTTCTTGATTGCCCCAGAGTCCCTTGCACTTTCATGGCCCAATTCCTTTATTAGACTTCTACTTGAAAATATATTTATCAATGAGTGTTTATGACGTAATGATGAGTTAAGATAATGAATGATCGATGCAAGTGTAAAAAGGTAAAAGTAAATATGTACATGCGTTAGAGACAATTAAATCCTGGAACAGCTTCGTTGATAACATTTTTCATAAAGCCTCAAAAAGGTCCTTTGTTGAACAACGAAATAGAATAATTGTCCCAAAATGATGATGGTCATGATAATTATGATGAGATGATGCATGCGTCAAAACATAAACAAAAGGAAATGAGTTAGTCAAATGTATAAGAGGCAAATATAAAAAATTAAAGAATTTGAGACTATCAGAGAAAAATAGTCATAACATGTCTCAACCGAGGCAGTGTGTCAACATGCAAGATGCAATTTGCCCTTCATGAGGTGATGGAATATCTCATTTTAATGGAAAAATAATCGACTAGTGGTGATATTCGTTTATCACCACTAGTGCAGATGCGCTTTAAGCCATGACTTGAACAGCATAATGGCTTGCAGTATAAGACATTATGAATGATGGTTTTTGTTCATCGCCACTTATTTATACAAAGGTTAGCCATCATCCGGGCGGCACGATGGCATACCTTGATAAATGATAAAAATGCAGATATGGGTGACAATTATATACTAATTGTCACCTACATAATTATGGTAATTAGGAGTAAAGGTTAGGAATGTTTCCTGAGTGACCTTTTTCTCTGAGTATTCTAACAGCATTCCGATGTGGTTTTCCATGGTTTAGCTCATAGGGCTCACTATATGAGGTTTAAGTTGACCCCTAAACAGGTATTTGAATTGCTCCTCCATCTGATAAGGACAGTCGAGGGATCCTGATCCTAAACCCATCATGGGTTTGGTGGAACGGGTTCGATCTGTTGGATGTATTGCCCTATGCAAATACGAAAGGTTACTCATGACAGACATAGGTGATTTACATCTAAGAAATTATTGCCATGCCTATGTGGAGGGTTACTCACGAAGGTGGATAGCTCATTTTCTTCTAATGATTGGGTTGTAACCATGCCATGGAGTTTGGCAGGATACTAATGCACATGCAAGTGTGCGGTATGTGACGGGGAAATGATCAAACCTTTTTGTTTACCTTCGTATTACCACTTTTATTAAGCTAATGATTATTCAAAAAATAAGACAATCTTGAAAATCATGTCAAACAAAAGATTAGATGACAAAATGATAAAAGGGCCATGGTTAAATAATGACCGAAGATCAAAAAAATCGGGAACCTAGAAAAACATGGCTAGTTATTGGCCTAACTCTCTATATTGTCCCCAATGGAGTCGCCAAGCTGTCGCAATGTACCCTGGAGTGGATCCTCACAGATCTAAGAGTGCGTACAACTTAAACTACTTTCCTGACTCGGAAATGTCTTATTGATTGAGACTATTTTTTGGCGATGTGATGGGAACAAGAAAGTACGGATTCTTAACTTATTATACAGTGAGGGAGACCATGAGATGAATCACTCATCTTATTAGTCTCGTATGACCCTCACAAAATGGCCAACACTTGGAGTCGCCACCGATCATTTCGGGCTAGGCATGATCCGATGCCTATTGAAACCTATGTTTCGAGTTACAAAACTCAAAACATCAATCTCGTGGTCTACGTAATGCAAAGATTCGCCGTTTGGGTTCGGGAGTTGGTTACGCTCGATGAGGTACGAACCTCTTCGCGATGCCCAAAATCAGTACCTTACTAGCTATGTCTTATCTTGGTTTTGATTCTTTTGATCTTAACTTATCATTATTTCAATATAAGACTCTTCCAATGGATGAATTTTATAGAAATAATCCAGGTTTTGATGAAAAAGATTTAAACTTGTATACGCCAGAGAGAGATGGAAAATATAGAGATTTTTTATGAAAAAGACCTCCGAATTTTACTTTGAAAATGGAATGTTCCACTTTGGGCACAGGAGAGATACCTACATGGAACATTACCTTTTATTTGGAAACGTTTTGAAAATATGAATGCACATAATCATCACAAAGAAATCGTGCTAGTAAGACAATGAATGAAGTAGCCTAACATGGATAATTCAATGTAATAATGGAGAAAAGGAATGGACTATTGGAATTTATCTTGCTATTGACATTGATTATCTAGGAACAAGTGAATCGATAATTTTCGAGATGCATTTCGGTTTCTTGATTAAACAAGGTTTGTTTGACATATTCGTGGAAATCCAAGAAGAAAAAATAATGATTAATTTGTAGTTGAAAGATAAGGTTGGAGTATCCCCTCAGAAAGATGCGGTTGGAGTATCCCCATGAATGGAAAATAGTTTTTTTGACAAAGGATGATTTTTAAATCTTGACAATTTTAAGAAGCGAGGTTAGAGTATTCCCTTAAAAGGTTGGGGTTAGAATATCCTCGTGAATAAGAAATCATTTTAACAAAGAAAGATTTTCAAATCTTGACAATTTTGAAAAATGGGGTCGGAGTATCCCCTTGGAAGGACGGGGTTGGAGTATCCCCGTGGATGACATAACTTCATGATTTAGAGAATGGGTGAGCATTCGACGACTTTTGGCAAAAAGATTTATTATGAATGAGGATGATAAAGATGTAAAATATGTTTGTGCCTTGATATGAGCTTGTGGGAGGTTAAGGTATGCTCCCGAGTCTGATCGGGGTGACATGGAGACATTCGAATGTCTAGAGACAAAATTCGAGAAAAAAACTCAATTTTGACCAAAATCGAAAATAGGGGACAGTATCGTGCTGTCTTGCTTCCCAAATTTATTCTAACTTGGTTCGAAGGATTTAGAAAGTGGACAAGACACCATTAGAAAGGTAACTCGATAAGGGTCATTGGAAAAATATTTCTAATATCCCAAGAAGTTACTTTCCGAGGGAATAAATTTTCAAGTTCGGATTAAGCTGCTGGAAGAGCATAGAAGTGACAAGGCGTGTCAAAATTTAAAAAATCACCCTAGACTCATTTGGTGTCAAAAAATCACAAATAATACCTTTCCAGAAAGGGAATTTCATGAACATTTTAGGAAAAATGATTAAAAACTTTGGAAAAATCATTTAGTGGGCCTGAATGGCCCAACCAGAATACATGTTTGGATTCCAAAGGTTCTGGACAGATTAGACTTGAAAAATCATAACTCTCACATCCAAAATGATCCAGGGGTGAATAAGACATCGTTTTAAATATAATTCGACATGCTTTGACAAAAAAAATCAGAAAATTCATGAAAAATCGTTTAGGATCTTAAAGTGAATTTTCAATTTACAACAGTTATGCTGCTAGCAGGGGACAAAACAAAGCATGGGATATCTCTCGTTTTTTTTTATATCTACGGGTCCAAACTCGAGTCATTGACGTTCGAATGTCTATGACTAAAGGGAAAGAGTGGCATGAGCATCACAAACTCATTTGCACAGCCCCAGAGTAGTTTGGGATGATGAAGCAGCCCGTTGGTCATACCACTCAAGGTTTTGACTCAAGAAAAAGGCACAAACGTTTAAGGAATAATTGTAAGACCATTTTCATTTCAAAATCAGAAGATCTGAGCTTGTTTAACCAAGATTCCAGATCTAGAAAACTTAATTTTCCCTAAGATATTTTGCTAGCTTTAAGAAAAAGGCTAAGCCTATGCTAATCCTCATTCGTTAAGGTTAACATGCTTGGCTTAGGGGGTGTTTTGAAAATCAGTTTCTATCAACCATCAAACATGCATTTTGACAACAAACATACAAGGGAGATGGCATATAACATGAATGGAGATGCTAATATTACTAATGGCCTAGACAAAGAATATGTTATGCACTTCGATAAGAAAATGTTATGGATGTTGAAAATGACAATGATTCATGTAAGTTAATTATAAATGTGCTTGAAGTGTGTTAGGCTAATGATTCATACATGGATATGCATGGACATGGCATAAAATGCATGAATAAGATATATCAAACTAATGAAGAAGAAATGAGGCATATTTGCACATCCAAGGAGCATTAAAGCATCCAAATCCTAAACTACCATAACCAAAGCCACAATAATGCATGATAATCCTAAAAGGGTGATGGAAACTTGGAGAGCTTACTAAAATGTAAAGCATCCAAATCCTAAACTACCATAACCAAAGCCACAATAATGCATGATAATCCTAAACGGGTGATGGAAACTTGGAGAGCTTACTAAAATGATGAAGATGCTAAAAAACAAAAAATGAAAGTGAAAAAGTGAGAAGTTATACCAACAAAACGTCACTTCTTGGCCAAATGATTTGGGCAGTAGAGATGGCTTGAATTTTTGTCTTTTCCTTATTGTTAATAAGTAAGATAAAGAGAAAAATGATGAGGTTTTGGTTCTAGTATGGATGAGGGTGATTTTTGGAGTGTGTAGCAGATGAAAGTAAGTGTTTTAGGGCTGTTTTTGGATGATGGGCGAAGAGCTACGGGATTTGGTTTTCCTTGGTGTATGAATGTGTTTTTGGAAGTGTAAATGAGCTAGAATCTAACCTCTTTCTACTGAGATAGGAGTGGTCCATTTATACCAGCCTTTTGGAGCAAAATTAGAGGTATTTTTGGCCATTTCTCAAAGGGGACAAAGTAATGTCAGCACAGTGGCTATAGGGTGGCTGTAGAAGGTAACTTGCTGCCAATGTGGTGGGCATAGAGTGGCTGGATTAAATGCTGAAATGCTTTTCCAGCAAATAGGGTGGCTGAAGGTGATATTGGTTAACAAGCTAAGGAGTAGGGTGATCTTGTGATGTTAACCCTTTTTTTATCTAATTTAGACTTTAAAAAGATGTTATGATTAATTCAAAAGTCTAAATTCGTAATTTGATATGTGTTTTAATATTTCCTTATGCAAAGAAATGAGTTAAAATCTAGTTTCGGATCAATGGTGGACGAGTTAAAATTGCCCAGACTGTGAAAATGGCATGCATGTATCGATACATAGCATAACATATCGATACATTTGGTCCAAAAACCTTTATATTATCGATACAATGATCATTGTATCGATACTATGAACCATTGTATCTATACAAGGAACCACTATATCGATACATGTTGATATGTATCGATACATTTCTTTATAGAATGCATGTTTAGGTCCTCGCATGGTCTAGTATCGATACAGAGGCTTTTGTATCGATACATCTACATGTTGGATCGATACAAATGGGGACATTTCAAATTTTTGGTGTGTTGGAGCATTGTATCGAAACATGAGAATCATGTATCGATACATTCAACTAAAATTATGAATTTTCTCATATCTTTTGTCCTCGGATTCCTTAGACTACATCATTGGGTGCCACATCTTCGCATTTACCTTTGATATGATCCTTAGCCCTTCTTGACATCCTCAACATACTTTTTTGCTAGGCGACATCATTGCCCCTTCTTATGTCCATGCTCCAGATTGCTAAAAATTAGCCCGTATAAAATAAGGTGTCTACAATTATGTGAATCTTCATTTGTCCAAATCAACGGATTAACATTAACTCTAAAAAAGATGGAAATAGAAGTTTTTCTTATGAAACCAAAGCATCAATTCATTTATCCCAATGAGGAGAATGAATTTCTAGTGCCCAATCATTAAAAGAAAGGAAAGTATTATGTGAATCCCTGTTTGTCCAAATCGATGAATGAACATTAATTCTAAAAATGGAAGAAACATAAGTTTTTGTTGTGAAACCAAAGTGTCAATATCATCTATCCGAATTAGGAGAAAGTGCTTATGCTACCCAATCATGAAAAGAGAGAAGATTATTATGCCAATCCGTGTTTGTCTAATTGACGAACGAGCATTAATTCTAAAAATGGTAGAAAGAGAAGTTTTTCTTATGAAACCAAAGCATCAATCTCATTTATTCGAATAAGGAGAATGTGTTTATGGTGCCCAATCATGAAAAGAAAGAAGATTATCATGTGAATCCATATTTATCCCAATTTGCAGACAAACTTTGACTCTATAAAATGGTGGGAAGTGAAGTTTTTCTATGAAACCAAAGGATCAATTCATTTATCCCAATGAGGAGATTGAATTTGTTGTGCCCAATCATTAAAAAAAGAAGATTATTACATAAATCTATGTTTATCCTAATTGAAGGATGAACTTCAATTCTAAAAATGGTGGAAAGAGAAAATTTTCTTATGAAACGAAAGCATCAATATCTTTTACCCCCACGAGGAGAATGTGTTTATGGCACCCAATCGTGAAAAGAAAAGAGATTATTATGTGAATCTGTGTTTGTCCAATCGACGGACGAACATTAATTCTAAAAATGGTAGAAAAAGACATTTTTCTTATGAAACCAAAGCATCAATTCATTTATCCCAATGAGAAGAATGAATTTACGGTGCCCACTCTTGAAAAGAAAAGAGATTATGATGTGAATCCGTGTTTGTCCAAATCGACGGACAAACATTAATTATAAAAATGGAAGAAACATAAGTTTTTCTTATGAAATCAAATCATCAATATCATCTATCCCAATAAGGAGAATGTGTTTATGGTTCCTAATCATTAAAAGAAACGAGATTAGCATGTGAATCAGTGTTTATCCCTATTAAAAGATGAATTTTAATTCTAAAAATGGTGGAAAAAAATTTTCCTATGAAACCAAAGCATCAATATCTTTTATCCTAATGAAGGGAATGTGTTTATGGTGCCCAGTCATGAAAAGAAAGAAGATTATTATATGAATTCATGTTTGTCCAAATCAATGGATGAACGTGAATTCTACAAATGCTAGAAAGAGAAGTTTTTCATATGAAACCAAAGCATCAATTCATTTATCCCAATGTAGAGAATGTGTTCACGGTGCCCAATCTAAAAAGAAAAGAGATTATTAAGTGAATTCATGTTTATCTCAATCGAAGGATGAACTTTAATTCTAAAAATGGTAGAAAGAGAAGTTTTTCACATGAAACCAAAGCAACAATATCATTTATCCCAATGAGGAGAATGTGTTTATGGTGCCTAATTGTGAAAAGAAAGGGGATTATTATGTGAATCCGTGTTTGTCCAAATCGATGGACGAACATTGACTCTAAAAATGGTGGAAAGAGAAGTTTTTCTTATGAAACCAAAGCATCAATTCATTTATCCTAATGAGGAGAATGAATTTGTGGTGCCCAATCATTAGAAGAAAGGAGATTGTTATATGAATCCGTGTTTGTCCAAATCGATGGACGAATATTATTTCTAAAAATGAAAGAAAGATAAGTTTTTCTTATGAATCCAAAGCATCCATATCATCTATCACAATGAGGAGAATGTGTTTGTTGTGGCCAATGGTGAACAGAAAGGATATTATTATGTGAATCCATGTTTCCCCAAATCGATGGACGAACATTAATTCTATGGTAAAAAGTGAAGTTTTTCTCATGAAACTAAAGCATTAATTCATTTATTGCAATGAAGAGAATGAATTTGTGGAACCCATTTATTAAAGGAAAGGAGATTATTATGTGAATCCATGTTTGCCCAAATCGACGGATGAACATTAATTCTACAAATGGTAGAAAGAGAAGTTTTCCTTATGAAACTAAAGCATAAATTCATTTATCCCTATGAGGAGAATGAATTTGCAGTGCCCAATCATTAAATGAAAGGAGATTATTATGTGAATCTATGTTTGTCCAAATCAACAGATGAATATTAATTCTAAAAATGGAAGAAAGATATGCTTTTCTAATGATGCAAAAACATCAATATCAACTATCTCTATGAGGAGAATCTGTTTATGGTGCCCAATAATGAAAAGAAAGGAGATTATTATGTGAATCTTTCTCCAAATCGACGGACGATCATTAATTCAAAAAATGGTAGAAAGAGAATTTTTTTCTTATTAAACCAAAGCATCAATTCATTTTTCCTAATAAGGAGAATGAATCTGTGGTGCCCAATTATTAAAAGAAAGGAGATTCTTATTTGAATCCGTGTTTGTCCAAATCAATGGATGAACATTTATTCTAAAAATGGTAGAAAGATATGTTTTTCTTATGAAACTAAAGCATCAATATCATCTATCACAATAAGGAGAATGAATTTGTGGTGCCCAATCGTTAAATGAAATGAGATTATTATGTAAATCCATGTTTGTTCAAATCAACAGACGAACATTAATCCTAAAAGATGGAAGGAAGGTAAGTTTTTCTTATGAACCAAAGCATCAATATCATCTATCTCAATGAGAAGAATGTTTTTATGGTGCCCAATCATGAAAAGAAAGGAGATTATTATGTGAATCCATGCTTGTCCCAATCAACGGATGAACATTAATTCGAAAAATTACAGAATGAGAAGTTTTTTTTATGCAACCAAAGCATCAATTCATTTATCCCAATAAGAAGAATAAATTTATGGTACGTAACTATTAAAAGAAAAAAGATTATTATGTGAATTTGTATTTATCCTTATCGAAAGACGAACTTTAAATCTAAAAATGGCAGAAAGAGAAGCTTTTCACATGAAACGAAAGCATCAATAACATTTATCCCAATGAAGAGGATGTAATTATGGTGCAAAATCATGAAAAGAAAAGAGATTATTATGTGAATCCGTGTTTGTCCAAATCGACAGATGACCATTAATTCTAAAAACGGAAAAAAGATAAGTTTTTGTTATGAAACCAAAGTGTCAATATCATCTATCTGAATCAGGAAAAGTGTTTATGGAGCCCAATCATGAAAGAAAGGAGATTATTATGTGTATCCATATTTGTCTAAATCAATGAATTAACATTAATTCTAAAAATAGTAGAAAGAGAAGCTTTTCTTATGAAACCAAAGCATTAATCTCATTTATCCTAATAAAGAGAATGTGTTTATGGTGCCTAATCATGAAAAGAAAGGAGATTATCATGTGAATCTACATTTATCCCAATTCGCAGACATACTTTGACTCTATGAAATGGTGGGAAGTGAAGTTTTTCTATGAAACCAAAGCATCAATTCATTTATCCCAATGAGGAGATTGAATTTGTGGTGCCCAATCATTAAAAGAAAGGAGATTATTACGTAAATCTATTTTTATCCCAATTGAAGGACGAACTTTAATTCTAAAAATGGTAGAAAAAAAAGGTTTTCTTATGAAACTAAAGCTTCAATCTCATTTATCCCAATGAGAAGAATGTGTTTATGATGCCAAATCATGAAAAGAAAAGAGATTATTAAGTGAATCTGTGTTTGCCCAAATCTATAGACAAACATTAATACTAAAAAAGGTAGAAACAAAGGTTTTCCTTATGAAACCAAAGCATCAATTTGTTTATCCCAATAAGGAGAATAAATTTGTTGTGCCCACTCTTGAAAAAAAAAAGGGATTATTATGTGAATCTGTGTTTGTCCAAATCGACGAATGAACAATAATTCTAAAAATGGAAGAAAGATAAGTTTTTCTTATGAAACCAAAGAATCAATATCATCTATCCAAATGAGGAGAATGTGTTTGTGGTACCCAATCGTGAAAAGAAAGAAGATTATTATGTGAATCCATATTTCTCCAAATCAATGGATGAACATTAATTCTAAAAATGGTAGAAAGAGAAGTTTTTCTTATGAAACCAAAGCATCAATTCATTTATTCCAATAAAAAGAATGAATTTATGGTGCCCAATCATTAAAAGAACGGATATTATTATGTGAATCCATGTTTATCCCATTCAAAGACGAACTTTAATTCTAAAAATGGTAGAAAGAAAAGTTTTTCGTATGAAACCTAAGCAGTAATATCATTTATCTCAATGTGGAGAATGCGTTTAATGGTGCCTAATTATAAAAGAAAAGAGGTTATCGCGTGAGTCCATGTTTATCCCAATTAACATACAAACTTTGATTCTAAAAATTGGTGGGAAATGAGTTTTTTTTATGCAACCTAGGCATCAATTCATTTATCCCATTGACGAGAATGAATTTGTGGTGCCCAATCTTTAAAAGAAAGGATATTATCATGTGAATCTGTGTTTATCCCAATTGAAAAACAAATGTTAATTCTAAAAATGGTGGAAAGAGAAATTTTTCCTATGAAACCAAAGCATCAATATCTTTTGCCCAATGAGGAGAATGTGTTTTTGGTGCCCAATCGTGAAAAGAAAGGAGATTATTATGTGAATTAGTGTTTGTCCAATTGACGAACGAACATTAATTCTAAAAATGATAGAAGGAGAAATTTTTCTTATTAAACCAAAGCATTGATTCATTTATCTCAATAAAGAGAATGAATTTATGGTACCCAATCACTAGAAGAAAAGAGATTATTTTATGAATTCGTGTTTGTCCAAATCGACGGATGAACATTAATTCTAAAAATAAAAGAAAGATAAGTATTTCTTATGAAACCAAAGCATCCATCTCATCTATCACAATAAGGAGAATGTGTTTATGGTGCCCAATCATTGAAAGAAAAGAGATTATAATGCGAATCTGTGTTTGTCCAAATCAATGGATGAACATTAAATTAAAAATGGTAGAAAGAGAAGTTTTTCTTATGCAACCAAAGCATCAATTCATTTACCCCAACGAGGAGAATGAATTTATGGCGCCGAATCATTAAAAGAAAGGAGATTATTATGTGAATCCATGTTTATCCCAATCGAAAGATGAAATTTAATTCTAAAAATTGTAGTAAAAGAAGTTTTTCATGTGAAACTAAAGCATCATATCATTTATCCTAACGAGGAAAACATGTTTATTGTACTAAATCATAAAAAGAAAGGAGATTAACATGTGAATCCCTGCTTGTCCAAATCGATGGACGAACATTAATTCTAAAAATGGTAGAAAAAGAAGTTTTTCTTATGAAACCAAAGCATTAATTCATTTATCCCAATGAGGGGAATCAATTTATGGTGCCCACTCTTGAAAAGAAAGGAGATTATGATATGAATCCGTGTTTGTCCAAATCAACGGATAAACATTAATTCTTAAAATGGAAGAAACATAAGTTTTTCGTATGAAACCAAAGCATCAATAACATCTAACCTAAAAAGGAGAATGTGTTTATGGTACCTAATTCGTGAAAAGAAAGGGGATTGTTATGTGAATTCATATTTATCCCAATTGAAAGACAAACTTTAATTCTAAAAATGGCAGAAAGAAAAAATTTTCACATGAAACCAAAGCATTAATATCATCTATCCTAATGATGAGAATGTGTTTATGGTGCCCAATCGTGAAAAGAAAAGAGATTATTATGTGAATCCACTTTGTTCAAATCAAGGATGACATTAATTCTAAAAATGGTGGAATGAAGCATGTCAAAAAGCCTTTGACAAAGTCAAACATTATCTGCCAGGCCTACTAATGTTGGTATGATGTCTGGTCGACCTTTAACCCTTTACTTGGCAGTCTTTGACAAGTCTATGGCTTGTGTATTAGGGCAACATGATGAGTCAGCAAAGAAGGAATAATTAATTTACTACTTAGACAAAAAGTTCACAGAATGCGAGTGCAACTACTCCGTAATCGTGCTTTCGTGTGGACAACCAAGAGACTCAGGCAGTACATGCTATATCACACAACATGGTTGATTGCAAGGCTTGATCCTATCAAGTATCTATGTGAAGCCCCTACACTATTAGCAAGGTTGGCTAGATGGTAAGTCCTGCTTTCTGAATATGACATTGCCTATGTCAGTCAAAAGGCCACCAAAGGTAGTGCGATAGCTAATTTTTTTGCCAAGTCGAGGGGCAGATAATTATGAACCTTTAAGTTTTGACTTCTCAGATAAAGATCTAATGTGCATTTTTAAAGACAAAAATGCCTCTAATTAAGATCGATCCTAGAAGATGTATTTTGATGGAGCATCAAATGCTCTAGGACATGGAATTAGGGTAATATTAATGTGACCCAACGAGAGTCATTATCAGTTCACAGCAAGGCTAAGCTCCGACTATACAAATAATATTGCAAAAAATGAAGTTTGCGTCATAGGGCTTGAAGCAGCCATTGAGAGGAACGTCAAAACATTACAAGTATTCAGTGATTCAGCCCTAGTCATCTACCAATTAAAAAGGGAATGGCAAACTCGCAATGCCAAGTTGATGCAATATTGGAAGCTAATAGCAGAACTCAAGAAAGATTTTTATGATATTAGTTTTTAACACTTACCTCGAGAAAAGAACCAAATAGTTGATGCTTTGGCTACTTTGTCATCCATTTTTAAAGTCAACCAAGAGTTAGACATTGCTCGCATCCAGATGAGCATCTACATAACTCTGGTTCATTATCATAGCATTCAAAAAAAGAAAGATGGCCTACCATGGTACTATGACATCCTTCGCTACATCAAGGATCAGTAATACCCCAAACATGTAACCGAGATTGATAAAAAGACTATTAGAAGGCTGGCTACAGGATTTGCTCTAAATGGAAAAATCTTATACAGGAGGAGTCACGATCAAGTATTACTCAAATGCATCGACGAAGCCAAAAAGATCTTAAAAGAAGTTCATGAAGGGATTTGCAGCACACATGCTAATGGACATCAGATGGCCAAGCAAATCATGAAACCGACTTATTATTGGTTGACCCTCGAGAGAGACTACATCAATTACGACAAAAAATGCCATAGGTATCATATCTATGGACAAGATCAATATCCCTTCAGCACCACTTCATGTCATGATGGCCCATGGCCTTTCTCCCTGTGGGGCATAGATGTGATCAGGCTGATCAACCCTAAAGCTTCCAATGGGTGTTGTTTTATTTTGGTAACAATCAACTATTTCACCAAAAGGGTGGAGGCTACCTCATATGCTAGTGTCACTAGATTGACTGTCTGCAAGTTTACCAAGTGGGACATCATCTGTAGATATGGCCTTTCAAACCAATCATTACAGACAATGCAAGCAGCTTAAATAATAAAATGATGCAAGTGGTCTACTTACAATTCAAGATCTAGCATCATAATTCTATCCCTTATCACCCAAAGATGAATGGGGCAGTTGAGGTGGCCAACAAAAACTTCAAAAAAAAAGTTGAGAAAATGGTCGAGACTTACAAAAACTGGCATGAGAAGCTATCCTTTGCACTTCATGCCTACCAGACCTTAGTTTGCACTTCCATGGGTGCTACCGTATTCTCCCTTGTCTATAGGATGGAAACTGCATTGCCTATCGAAGACCAGATCCCTTTTCTCAGAGTCTTGATGGAAACCAAACTTAAAGAGGTTGAATGGATCAGGAATAGATATGACCAGCTAAACCTCATCAAGGAAAAACGCATGAAAGCCATCTGCCCATGACAAAAAGATGCACCCATGACAATTTCACCCAGGTGAATTGGTATTGAAAAAGATTCTCCCAATACATGGGGCAAGTGGACCTCTAATTGGGAAGGACCGTATATCATGTAGAAAGCCTTCTCTGAATGGGCCTTAATCTTGTCAAAAATGGACAGTAATGCTTAGCCCAACCCAGTAAACTCAGATTTCATCGAGAAATATTACACGTACAGGGCGAAAACTTAAAAAGGCATCCTTTAAAGAAAGAGAAAACAAAAAACCAAAAAAAGAGAGGAAAAAAGAAAGAAAACAAAAAAGGGTCCAGATGAAAATCCAAAAAGGGCATTTGGTCAACAAACCCGACTACAATTGAAAACTGACAAGGGCAGCTTAGGAAGATCAATTTTGATAGGGCATAGACTGAGATCACTTACAGAACAAAGCAAAACAATCTTAGGGATCTTCTGAAGATCAACTCAACTGGTCATATTCATTGTTTGAAAAAGGTCCTAGAAAGCACCTAAAGAACATTCATTTCATGATCGTCAGAGACATCTTTCATCTAAAAGCTTATACTTCTTACCATCGAATCACTTATTTGTCAAATAGTATACCAATTTGTATCTCTTTGTTATCAAGAATAAATATTACCTTGTTTCTTTTAACCCTATACAATTCACATTGCACTTGTCATTCAACTGATAATGTTTGATAAGCAATCAAAATATGCATCAGGACATCTTAATATTACATCAAAAGAAAAGAAAAGCGTAGAGAATTCTGCTCATTCCCTAATCATCAAGATCATGCACTTTTTACGTCCAAACACCCACTCGGCATAACCACACACTAAACCATTTCTGGCTTTCAGAAGCCACATCTTAAGAAAAACCATTTTAAGCTAACCAAAAATCGACCCTTGTGTTCTATCAGAATCCTATCAAAACTAGAGACATCAACTAATCAGTCAAACAGTCTCCAAATTGTTGGTAATGCCTTCCAATTGCCCGAAAAATGATTAAACCTCCCGAATCAGGAAATGTAATAATCTAAATTCATGAGAATAGGTTTTTTGTCATATCCCTAGTAGAGCCAGGACAACCTACAATCCCCAGCAGGATTAGGAAAATTCTCGTCCGTAGTTGCAACAAAGACGAATTGCCATCCCTATGAGAGTCTGAATGACGTACAAGAAAAATTACGATCATCTCATGTATTAGACTCACATCATTCAATCATGATAGTATTCCATATCATGCATCACACATCATGATGTTTGCAATGTTACTTCAAGCCAGGTTCACCAAACCTCTAAGGTTTCCCTAGTAAAAACTCTAAGCTTCGTAAACCAAGTGTTATGTAGGAGGCACCTATCAAGAAACATTCATAAGCCCATACGAGCTGTTGGCAACAAACTTCTTTGCAAACAATCGGATGCCAATAATACCTACATCAAGCCCACAAGTCGATGGCACCTTTCCAAAAGCCCATAAGTTAGTGGCACCTTTTTCAAAGCCCACAAGTCAGTGGCACCTCTTCAAAGCCCACAAACTAGTGGCACCTTTCCAAAAACCCATAAGTCAGTGGCACCCTTTTCAAAGCCCACAAGTCAATAGCACTTTTTTAAAGCCCATAAATCAGTGGCACTCTTTTCAAAGCCCACAAGTCAGTGGCACCTTTTCAAAAGCCCATAAGTTAGTGGCACCTCTTTAAAGCTAATAAGTTAGTGGTACCTTTCCAAAAGCACACAAATCAATGTCACTTTTTCAAAGCCCACAAGTCAGTGGCACCCTTGTCATAACATGGCCCAGATATGAATCTTGACTAGTCCGACTTAAAATGGCAAATGTATCCATTGTTTCTATATAATTATTTCCTTTTATTTTTAGGGGGCCTATGTCATGATTATTATTCTTTGTTTTTTTGTACTTGAGGATTAAGTTGTCGAGATGAATCGTTTAGCTAACTTCTCTGAATAGTCATTATGAAATAATCATTTTTTTTAGAGTCGCCACCAATCTCTTTTGGCCAGGTGAGATTGGACACCTGTCAGAGTTTATATTTTAAGGATTACGAAACCCATAAAAATAAACTCTGAGGCCTGTGCTCATACTAGAAATAGCAAGAAAAGGGTTCAAGAGTTAGTTACAATCATAAATAAGGATCAACCTTCTCGTGATGTCCGATAATTGGTACCTCATTCATCACATGTTAACTTAAATTTTGATTTTTATTTGGTTCCAATATTTGATATTTAATTATAATTCTCAAAATATTTTATTATAGAAATTTGTTATTTTGAGAGAGTCAGGTTGTAATGCTTTTCGAGATCACAAAATTATTCATACCCTCCCAAAGAACCAAGTGGGCACAGATTCTTTATCTATCCCGCTGGAAAACCAGGTGGAATATGAAAGGTTTTAAATTTTCGAAATAAAAAATCTCGACTTCCTATTTAAAAAGGATATCTCACTATGAAAATAATCTGTAAAATTCTTCACATATTCTGGTAGGAATCCTATGCATTAATTTAATTATGAGACATTGCCTTATTTATAAAAATAATTTTATTACTAGAAGTACAAACTTTATGGCCTAGAAATAACCTGATATGATGAACCTATTCTTAATGTGTACTTCTGACATGAAAGTATCTTAGTAATTACATAGGACTTGGTTCTAATACAAAATTACCAAAGTGCCCTTAAGGTATACCTTCGACATGAAAGTATCTCGATAACCTTAAATGATATGCAAATGATTATAGAAGGTTGAACCTATCCTAAATATTCACCTTTGGCGTAAAAGCATCCAATGAGCAAAATTACTAACATGCTCCCAAAGTATACTTGCAACGTGAAAGTATCCTGGCAACCCTAAGAAACCTTAAAATGACCTTAGAAGGCTAAACTAATCCTAAAAATTCACCTTTGGCATAACAAAATTCAGATGAAAAAATTTTCACAATGCCCCTACGGTATATCATCGACATGAAAGTATCCCAGTAGCCCTATAAACCTTAAAATGACCTTGGAAGGCTAAACCAATCCTAAATATTCACCTTTGACGTAAAAGCATCCTGATGAGCAAAATTACCAAAATGCCCCTAGGGTATACCGTCGACATGAAAGTATCTCAGTAACCCTAATGAACCTTAAATAACTTTGGAAGGCTAAACCAATCCTAAATATTCACCTTTGGCATAAAAGCATCTTGGTAAGTAAAATTATCAAAATGCCCCTAGGGTATACCTTCGACATGAAAGTATCTCGGTAACCCTAATGAACCTTAAAATGACCATGGAAGGCTAAACCAATCCTAAATATTCACTTTTGGCGTAAAAGCATCTTGGTGAACAAAATTACCAAAATGCTCTTAGGGTATACCTTTGACATGAAAGTACCTCGGTAACCCTAATGGACCTTAAAATGACCTTGGAAGGCTAAACCAATCCTAAATATTCACTTTTGGCGTAAAAAGCATCTCCAGTGAGTAAAATTACCAAAATGCCCTTAAGGTATACCTTTAACATTAAAGTATCCCGATAGCCCTAATGGACCTTAAAATTATCTAAAATGATGAAAAGTAAATGAATTTAGTCTAAATGAAAAGCTAAAAGTTTAAGTTTGACTTAAAATGTAAAATTTACAATCAAGCCCTTAAATTTTTGAAAATTAAATTTTGTATCCTTCCGAGGACTGAATAAATACGAAAACTTTTGAAAATTTCTATATCCTTACAGAAGGCCATAAAAATAATAGAAATCGTTAAAATCGGTGAAATGGACATTTTGCCCCCTAAATATGAAAATTTTCTATTTAGTCCCTAAACTTTTAAATTTCATTTTAGTCCCTACATAATAAAATAATCTAAAAATTATAAGAATTATATGAAATTATGCTTGAAAATACAACCAATATATCAACAAAGATTTGGCCAAACACCTTTGCCTTAAAACAAAATTTATTTTACATTTTGCAAAGTAATCCCTAAACTTTTCTAATTTTGCATTTAAGTCCTTACATGAAAAAAAAAACCTTACATGATATCACAAAAAATCATCAAATCAGCCAAGAATTAACCCAAAAATCATGAAAAAGAATATATGCATGAATGCTCGGCCAAGCACTTTTGGCCATAAAATATGTTTTTGCATATTTTGCAAATTAATCCGTAAACTTTTTAAAATTACAAAATGCCCTTAGAATGTTAAAATCACCTAAAACATGTTCCAAAACACACAAAATCAGTTTTTTTATTGCCCATAAAACTCTAGACCAAACCAAAAATAGCACAAAATAAGTTTATATATTTTACAATTAATACCTATATTTTCTAGTATTATAAAATAGCCTAAAAAGAAAGAAAACATAAAATTATCACTAAGAATGTGCACAAAATCATCACCAAATCAGCCTACTAGATTCAGCCAAACCAAGAAACATAAAATCTAAGCATGTTTTGATATATAAAATACTAAAAATGAACATAAATAATTACTACCAAGCTTAAATAAAAATAAAATCACAAAAATAAATATACAAAAAGTATTTAACATATTATCATATGAACATCAAGAAAAGAACAACATAAACACCTATACAACAAAATCAAGATCACAACAACAATAAGTATATATAAAAAAATTCAAAGCACAACTAATAAAAAAGGAATAACAACAAATATATAGGAATTAGATCATTGTCAACATGTTTAGCCTTTCAACATGGATGAAATCCATGAGCTTTAACATGTTTTTAACTCACAAAAATGAAGAAAAATTATGGAAATAAGCAAAAATTATAAGATCTCTACATGAAGCTACCTTGAAAGGCTTGAAAGCCTAAAAATTCATGAGAAATTTTAAAGAAAATGGCTAAATTTGGCCATGGAAATCTTTAGCAATTTGTGAGGACATATTCCATGATTTTTCTAGGCGGAAAAGACAATAGGAAGTTTTTTTCCAATCCATTTTGCTATTGGCCTTTTTCATTTTTTCTTTCTTTCTTTCTTTCTTATTTTAATTTGTTGTTATTCAATAATTTGCATCAAAAGTTGAAATGCATTAATTTAATTTGCAATTAGTGGTCATTCATAAATATATTGTCATGATTGCATTGATAACAACACTAATTGGTAATTAAAAACCAACTAAGTTGGTTTGTGAGATGTTGGATATCAACTAGAATAGTTTCCATCAAAATAGTAGAAAATAGCCAGTGATTAAAATAAATTTAAAATAATGATAATGAAATATAAAACAAAAAAAATTAATAATCATAAACAAAATTTGAAAATGAAATAATGAAAAGAAACTAATTGAAACTTCAAAACTCATAAAATTATACAAGAAAAATCCTTTTGGATAAAAATTAATATATATAAAAAAATTTCAAAACTCATCCAGTTACTTAAATTTTCAAAAAAAGAATTAATATGAATTAAATAATAATATTTGAAACACTTTAAAAATTATAAACTTAAAAAAAATCTCATGAGAAAAATTTATGGAGTCAAAAACCTATAATTCAAAAACAACAAAATTATGAAATAAAATGAAAATAAAATGAAAAGTGTCTATCAAAAATTAATTTAATATGAATTAACTATAATATTTTAAGAATTTTAAAAATTAAAAACTCAAAAAAGTCCCATCCAAAAAAAATTTAAAAGTAAAAAACTCCATATATTAGAAATAGGAGAAATTTTAAAAAAGTGCAAGACTTATAAAATAAAATAAATTTTTTAAAACTGATTTAATATGAATTTAATAAAGGTATTTCAAGAATTTTAAAAATTATAAACTTAAAAAAATCCCCCAAAAAATTTTACGGAGTAGAAATCTTCGTATATTGAAAGCAAAAAAAAAAATCAAAAGAGGATACAAAACTTATAAAATAAGTTTTGTAAAACTGATTTAATATGAATTAAATAATAATATTTAAAGAATTTTCAAAATATAAACTCAAAAAAATCTTTTCAAAAAAATTCATGGAGTAGAAAACTCTGTATTTCTGAAACGGGAAAATTTTTAAAATTCATAACAAATAAATCAATTTTTTTTAAAAAAAATATGAATTTAATGATAGTTGAATATGAATATTTAAGGAATTTTAAAATTCAAAAATCAAAAAATTACAATGAAAATTTTATAGATAACGAAAAATTCGTATTCTAGAATCAAAAAATTTCCAAAAACTACATAAAAAATTACATAAAATAAATTAAATAGAGCATATTATTCAAAATATTAATTTATAAAAAGATAAAGAAGAAAATCCAAAATTCAAAATTCAAAATAATTTTATCAAAAAAATTTCACGAGTATAATACCCACGACACTGTGAAAAAAATTCAAAATTAATTAAAAAAATGAGCAACTTGACACCTTGCGGTATAAAATGCCGTATGAATTTTTTCATTGAATATTTCTAATTTTTTAGAGTGCATATTAGCAAAAATACCACATAGTTATCGATAAAAATATATGAATGTCAATTTTTCAAATTTAACAAAAAATTTTTAAAAAAATCCTGAAAATGGGAAATTTGAATATGATATCACCTGCAAAAGTAGATTTTCCAAATTTTGTTAAGAAAATATTAAAAATAACTTTTTCTTAAATATTCATCTTGTATATCCAAAATGAGAGATTGAAATATGTCTTTTTTTTCGTGAACTTATAGTTATTTAAATTATGTCCAAAAAGGTCTTGAAAATATCTTGTTCATCTGAAAAAGATTGTTCTCAATGAGGATGGCCATTAAGTTCTCGATCTTGAATATTCAGGATTATTGGAAAAAAACTCGAGTGAAATTAGTTGTCTACAGCACCGTTGCTGAGAATCAAGAACAGGGCGAAGACCAAAGAGACATAATTTCGTTCAAGTCATTAAGTTTTGAAAAATAAACTAAACTAAAAACAAAAATAAAAGCGAACTAGCCCTAAGGAGAAATCTTAAATTAAGGCGAAACCTAAGTCACAAGTAGCTTAGTGAGACAAAACCTTGCTGGTCAATAAACAAAAGCAGCTGATTGGGATGAAACCTACTAGTCAATAGAGATAAGGGGTTGATCGAGGCAAAACCTACAGGTCAACAATGATAAGGTTGATTGAGACAAAATCTATGAGTTAACAAAAATAAAGGTTAACCAAGACAAAACCAACAAGTCAACAAATGAAAACAGTTGACTAGGATGAAACCTACAAGTTAACAAATGAAAAGGGTTAACCGGGGTAAAACTGACAAGTCACCAAAGGTAAGCATTAATTGGATGAAACCTACAAGTCAATAAATCAAAGAGTTGACCGTGATAAAACCTACAAGTCAATATATAACAAAAGTTGACCGAGATAAAACTAACAACTTAACAAACGTACAGGTTGACTGGGATGAAACCTATAAGCCAACATATAAAAGAGGTTGATCAAGATAAAATCAATAAGTCAACAAAGGTAAGGGTTGACTAGGATAAAACCTATAAGTTAACAAAGGTAAGGTTGATTAGGACAAAACTTATAGTCAACAAATGAAAGGGTTGAACAAGACGAAATCAATAAGTCAACATAGGTAAAGGGTTGACCGTGATAAAATTGACAATGTCAATAAAGGTTGATCAGGAAAAAACCAATAAGTCAACAAAGATAAAATATTGATCGAGATAAAATTGATAAAGTTAACAAAGATAAAACGTTGATCAGGATAAAACCAACAAGTCAATGAGTAAAAGGGATGACTAGGACAAAGCCAATAAGTCAACAGGAAAAAAGGTTAGCTAGGACAAAGTCGACAAGTCAATAGGGATAAAAGGTTGATTGGGACAAATTTGACAAGTCAGCAGGGATAAAAGGTTGACTGGGACAAAGCTAACAATTCAACAGGGAGAAAATGTTGACTGAATAAAGTCAATAAGTTAATAGGGATAAAAGGATTGACTAGGACAAAGCCTACAAGTCAATAAGGAGAAAAGGTTGACTAAGATAAAGTTGACAAGTTGATAGGGATAAAAGAGCTAATTGGGACAAAGCCAGCAAGTCAATAGAGAGAAAAGGTTGATAGTGACAAAATTGACAAGTCAACAGGGATAAAAAGGTTAATTGAGATAAATCGACAAGTCAATAAGGAGAAAAAGTTAATTAAGACAAATTCGACAAGTCAACAGGGATAAAAGGTTGACTGGGATAAGGCCAACAATTCAACAGGGAGAAAAGGTTAACTGGGATAAAGCTAATAAGTCAACAGGGATAAAAGGGTTAACTAGGACAAAGCCTACAAGTCAATAAGAAGAAAAAGTTGACTAGGACAAAGCTGACAAGTTAATAAGGATAAAAGATTAACTGGGATAAATTTGACATGTCAACAAGGATAAAAGGTTAACTGGGACAAAGATGACAATTCAATAGGGAGAAAAGGTTGACTAGATTGAAGCCGACAAGTCAATAGAGATAAAAGGGTTACTTAGGACAAAATCTACAAGTCAACAAGGAGAAAACTAAAGCATCAATTCATTTATCCCAATGATGAGAGTGAATTTGTGGTGCTCGATCGTTAAAAGAAAGGAGATTATTATGTAAATCCATGTTTCTCCAAATTAATAGATGAATATTAATTCAAAGAATGAAAGAAAGATAAGTTTTTCTTATAAAACTAAAGCATCAATATCATCTATCATAATAAGGACAATGTGTTTATGTGCCTAATTATGAAAAGAAAAAAAATTATTATTTGAATTTGCGTTTGTCCAAATCGACGAACGAATATTAATTCTAAAAATGGTAGAAAGAGAAGTTTAAGAGAAGTTTTTCTTATAAAACCAAAGCATCAATTCATTTATCCCAATATGGAGAATGAATTTGTGGTGCCTAATTAGTAAAAGAAAAGAGATTATTATGTGAATCCATGTTTATCCAAATCAACGGACGAACATTAATTGTAAAAATGGAAGAAAGATAAGTTTTTCTTATGAAACCAAAGCAGTAATATCATTTATCCCAATAAGGAGAATCTGTTTATGGTGCCCAATCGTGAGAAGAAAGGATATTATTATGTGAATCCACGTTTGTCCAAATTGACGAATGAACTTTAACTTAAAAAATGGTAAAAAAAAGTTTTCCCTACGAAACTAAAGCATCAATTCATTTATCCCAAAGATAAGAGTGAATTTTTGGTGCTCGATCGTTAAAAGAAAGGAGATTATTATGTGAATCCATGTTTCTCCAAATTAACAGACGAATATTAATTTAAAGAATGAAAGAAAGATAAGTTTTTCTTATGAAACTAAAGCATCAATATCATTTATCATAATGAGGACAATTTGTTTATGGTCCCTAATTGTGAAAAGAAAAGAGATTATTATTTGAATTCGCGTTTGTCAAAATCAACGAACGAACATTAATTCTAAAAATGGTAAAAAGAGAAGTTTAAGATAAGTTTTTCTTATAAGACCAAAGCATTAATTCATTTATCCCAATATGGAGTGTGAATTTGTGGTGCCCAATTAGTAAAAAAAAAAGAGATTATTATGTGAATCCATGTTTATCCAAATCAACGGATGAACATTAATTGTAAAAATGGAAGAAAGATAAGTTTTCTTATGAAACTAAAGTAGCAATATCATTTATCCCAATAAGGAGAATGTGTTTATGGTGCCCAATCGTGGGAAGAAAGGAGATTATTATGTGAATCCATGTTTGTCCAAATTGACGAATGAACTTTAACTTAAAAAATGGTAGAAAAAAGTTTTTCCTACGAAACTAAAGCACTAATTCATTTATCCCAATGATAAGAGTGAATGTGTGGTGCTCGATCGTTAAAAGAAAGGAGATTATTATATGAATCCATGTTTCTCCAAATTAACAGACGAACATTAATTCAAAGAATGAAAGAAAGATAAGTTTTTCTTATGAAACTAAAGCATCAATATCATCTATCATAATGAGGAGAATGTGTTTATGGTGTCTAATTGTGAAAAGAAAAGAGACTATTATTTGAATTCGCGTTTGTCCAAATCGACGAACGAACATTAATTCTAAAAATGGTAAAAAGAGAAGTTTAAGAGAAGTTTTTCTTATAAAACCAAAGCATTAATTCATTTATCCCAATGTGGAGAATGAATTTGTGGTACCCAATTAGTAAAAGAAAAGAGATTACTATGTGAATCCATGTTTATCCAAATCAACGGATGAACATTAATTGTAAAAATGAAAGAAAGATAAGTTTTTCTTATGAAACCATAGCAGCAATATCATTTATCCCAATGAGGAGAATGTGTTTATGGTGCCTAATCGTGAGAAGAAAGGAGATTATTATGTGAATCCACATTTGTCCAAATTGACGAATGACCTTTAACTTACAAAATGGTAGAAAAAAGTTTTTCCTACGAAACTAAAGCATCAATTCATTTATCCCAATGATAAGAGTGAATTTGTGGTGCTTGATCGTTAAAAGAAAAGAGATTATTATGTGAATCCATGTTTCTCCAAATTAACAGACGAATATTAATTCAAAGAATGAAAGAAAGATAAGTTTTTCTTATGAAACTAAAGCATCAATATCATCTATCATAATGAGGACAATGCGTTTATGATGCCTAATTGTGAAAAAAAAAGAGACTATTATTTGAATTCGCATTTGTCCAAATCAATGAATGAACATTAATTCTAAAAATGGTAAAAAGAGAAGTTTAAGAGAGGCTTTTCTTATAAGACCAAAGCATTAATTCATTTATCCCAATATGGAGAATAAATTTGTGGTGCCTAATTAGTAAAAGAAACGAGATTATTACGTGAATCCATGTTTATCCAAATCAACGGACGAACATTAATTGTAAACATGGAAGAAAGATAAGTTTTTCTTATGAAACCAAAGCAGCATATCATTTATCCCAATGAGGAGAATGTGTTTATGGT
>JBBYHO010389161.1:0-15002 GCA_038382025.1 Adansonia gregorii
GTAATGTTAAGTTGTAATTTTATCAACTAATAAAAAATTATAAATTTAATCAAAAAATTAATTTTTTCTTAATATAAGATAATTATTAGTAATACACCCAAATAATTTATTAGGCTAAAAAAATATGAAAACTTTTTCACTTCAAAAATTACTACAAAAATTAATTTCTCTACATATAATATATATTTAATAAATAACAAAAAATAATTTTTAGAAAATTATAGTTAATTTTCTTAAGAAAATATGTTGTATACATATATTATAGAAAAGATAATATTTTTATGTAAATGTATAATATTTATATATAAATTTGATAATATTTATAGATAACAAATTCCATATATACATCACCTTCTAAGATTCTTTACACAAATATATTACATATAATACAAATTATATAAAAATATTTAATACATATTCATATTACATATGGTAATAAATGTATGTTATAGATAATATAATTTATGTAACTATAATATTTTCTGATATAGTACTTTTTATTATCCGTTGATAATATATTCATGTAACTTATAAAATTTTTATGTAAATATAATAAATTTATGTATTATAATTTTTATTATCTTTTATCATAATTTTTGTAAATAAATAATGTCTATGTATAATTATAAAAAAAATATGTAATGCTTATTCACTTTACCTTTGATAATATACATATATAATAGATAATATAATTTATGTAATTATACTGTTTTATATGATATTATTTTCTATTACCTAATTATAATAAATTTTTGTAACTTATAAAATTTTTATGTAAATATAATAAATTTATGTATTACAACTTTTATTATTTTTTATCATAATTTATGCATTTAAATAATGTATATGTGTAATTATAATAAAAATATGTAATATTAAGTTATATTACCAATCATAATAATTTATGTAATAGATAATATAACTTATGTAATTGTAATATTTATTGATAATTTAAAATTTTTTTAATGATAATGATTTATGCAACTTATAATATATTTATATAATTATAATAATTTTATGTATTATTATATAATAATATAAGTAAAAACTTAAAAATAAAAAAAAAGCAATCTTACGGAAAGCGCTCCTCAAAAGTCCCCTAACATATCAGCAAGACTGTTGGCTTTT
Organism: Adansonia gregorii; assembly: GCA_038382025.1. Taxonomy (NCBI): domain Eukaryota; kingdom Viridiplantae; phylum Streptophyta; class Magnoliopsida; order Malvales; family Malvaceae; genus Adansonia; species Adansonia gregorii. The sequence goes on from JBBYHO010389161.1 coordinate 1,129, forward strand.
TTTTTTTAAATTTTCTTAAATATACTCTAATAACCTCCATTGTCCATGTTTGCATAAAAAAATTATATATATATATATATACACACATACATATACATGTAATATATTTTAAGTTTGCTTAACTCATACCAATAGACAATGATTAAAGGTTATTCAATTACTGGTTTGAAAAAACTTTTTACAATTAATATATTATTTTTATAAAAATTAAAAAAATTTATTAATTGTATGTGTCATACTTTTAATATTTTCCTAATTAATATCACTAAAATAACATTTTCATTTACTTTTTTGGGATGAAAGCGAATCTTCTTGCAATCAAATCGTGTCATGTTGTTTGGGTAACATGTTACCCAATAAATAAAATGTTCTCATATACACTATTTTTTTTTTCACTTCAATATTCATAAGTTAAAGTTATTTGTTTAAAATTTATCTATTGTTTGAGAAAGTTTGAGCAAACATACAAAGCTAAAAAAATGAGTTTTAGGAAAAAAACATTCATATACAAAACAGATCAAACCTTAACTTAAACATTCAAAGTTCAAGCTTGGCTTGACCTAACTCTTTTTTTTAATTCATATATTAATTTTATATTTATATATTTTGTAATTTTTATCATATAATATATATATAATTTTTTAGTGTATACATTAAAAGTATGTTAAATGTTTATATTTTAAAACTTAATAAAGATATTAAATTACTAAAAATCAAATTAAAAAAATATATATTTAAAAAATAAATTAAAAAATATAATATAAGTGGTCTTAAATGGACTTTGATTCTCATTTGCAAATATGAGGCGACCCATGCAAAATTTTAAACCTATATTTTAAGTTGATTAAAATTAGAGTTAATATAAATGATGCTAATATAATGTTTGGCTCGACTCGACCATAAATATCTAGGTTTTAAAATTTTTTCCTCACCCATCTTCCAGCCAATAGACCCATGGATGGTTTTATTTAAATATATAATAAATAAATTTGTATAATTATTTATTAAGTGGTTAATAAATTCCTAAAAGTTGAATAATGCATAAATAATAAATTCGGTAATTAAATAAATCTATATATATGATATATATATATAATGTAAAAGTTTTTTATTTTATTATTTGCTATATTTTAAAATTACTATTATAAAATATGGTTAAGATATATTTAATTTATAAATAAAAAATTTAAGTTTATTAAAACACATTGTTGAAATAAATTGATTTGATAATGAAAAAATAATTAAAAGTTTCATATGACAATTTTATCAGAGAAGTTTTAAGTTCTCACTAAATTTAAAGTAAATCAATTTATTTGATATGAATAAAAAACTTAAATTTACACTACCTTTTATCTTCATAATTCATTTTGCATTAGTATTAAAAATAATAATTTGTATATTAATTTGATATAAAATTGCATATAAAATAAATTTTTACATGTTAATAAAAATTTTGATTAATATATATTTTATTAATTTTATTTTTAAAAATATATAACTATATATTCTTTTTTCAATAGAATAACTATATATGTAAAAATAAGTAAAATAGTCGGTATTTATGCGATGACAAATATTATTTATAATATATAAAAGTGGGAATATAAAATTTTTTTTAAATTGACAAAGGTAATTATTATTATTTATTAAATTTTTAAATTGCTAGTTACATAAATGATAGATACAAATAATATTATCTTATTAATAAAATTTTATATAAGAACAAAATTTATGAAGCATAACATGAAAGAGAGGCAGAGATAGTAGATTTTAAAAAAATACAGATATTTTTATTTTATAAAATGATAACTTTTTAATTTACAAATTAAAATAATGTAAAAATTAATATTAATATATCAACGAATCAAATGTTATTTATAAAATTATTTTTAATTTATTTTAGAAAAAGAAAGGCTACCCTACCACGTTATTGGGCAGCTCCTATAAATAGAAGGCAGTCTCAGTCTTGGTCCAGGAAAGTAAAACACATAGAAGCCAAGAAAGTGGTGTCTGCCTTACGCTTTCATCATCTACTGAGAGAAAAAAATGGGTTTGAAGGTTTGATTTCCGTTCCTTTCCTTTCGTTTCCATTCACAATTTAATTTATTTGTTTTATTATATGGATTGTATGTTTTGATGATTCATTCATTCACCCACTCAACCGCATCCGCTGATCCTTCTTATGACTTTTTTTGTCCGATTAATTGCTTCTGCTGATCTTTCTTATCATTATTCTTGGCAAAATTGTTAATTGATGTTAAAAAGAAATCATCTCAAGGAGATTACCCCCAGATCTGGAAGTTTTAGGCATTGCGTTCAACTGATTCCACTGAAGTAATCGACAAATCTGTGGATTTCTTCTTTGATTTATCAATTTTCTGTTACTGGCTTACTGCTTTCAGCTACAATTGTACTAAAGTAACTTAGAACTCGCTGAAAACATCTACTACCTCTGTTACTGCTGGAAGTACGTGTACTCTGCTTAGATTTGTGTTCGATAAATAAAAACAAACAAAAATCATTTAGAAGCTTTTTGGATTTCTATCCAATCCCCAATTACTAATCAAGGACAGTGGCCTTTGCTCAGGGTATTGCCTTGCCATGCCATGCCGTTCATGGCCTGCTTTTCTTTCCATGGTCAACTGCATATTTGTTATTGTTGCACTTCCATCTTATCCCTCAAAAAGACAAAAGTTCAGATGCAAATTCCTGAAGTAGAGGCGATTTTGAACTTGAGATCTTCATCTCTTTTTAATATGTTAATGTTGTATCTTGACTCTACAGGAGGAATTCGAAGAGTATGCTGAGAAAGCTAAGACCCTTCCAGAGACTACAACAAATGAAAGCAAGCTTATTCTTTATGGACTCTACAAGCAAGCTACTGTTGGACCAGTGAATACCAGTTAGTATATAACATATAACTCATTTCGACCTTTTCTTTATTTACTATGCTTGGGGCTCATGCATTGTTTTTTCCCCTATTTAAAGGCCGTCCTGGAATGTTCAACATGAAGGAGAAGTACAAGTGGGATGCATGGAAGGCTGTTGAAGGTGGCTGTTCATCAGTAGAGATTGTTTTGTTTACATTGTTAAAATATTTCAATCAAATATGTTTAAATCTGGTTTTTTTTTTTTTTTTTTGATAGGGAAATCTAAGGAGGAAGCAATGAGCGATTACATCACCAAGGTAAAACAGCTGCAAGAGGAGGCTGCTGCTGCTGCATCATCTTGATGTCTGACATGGTGTATTTTCCAGCCTTGTCACGTGTTTGAGCAACTATAACTAAGAATAAACATTTTACTCTTTTAATTGCTCCTATGTTATTCGTCAATTCTGGTTGTTTATGTTGTTTACATGTCGCATGAGCAGGGTGAAATGAATAAAATGTTTTGTAGTGTTTGTGCTAATGGAAAATTGCCTAAATCTTTAAGTTCAACACAGGCCACAGTATAGCTCTCCCTGACTGGGTCACTCTTTCAGAAGCGTTTTGATGAGACTGTTGTTGTACCTGATAATTCTTGTAATTCAGGATTGGGTGTTATTAGTTTATAATGTTGGTAGACAACCAATCTTATATTATTTAGAATTTAGCATATGAAATGATTAATTTCACTTCAGTTTTAGAATAATTAAATTCTGAAATTATAATTATTCTTAATTGTTCATGACTAGTAATGCTTTTAAGACATAACTCTTTGTAAAAGTTATCTTCTAAAAATAGCAAAATTTTTACAAAAAGAGATATTTATTTCTTATTTGTATAAAGAATTTTTTCCTTTTAGTCATCTTCTCTATTTTGTGCAGATTGAGAATTTTGTTTTATATTGAAAATATATTAAAAACTTTAAGAAAAGTATTCTTCACACCTTAAAGTTATTTTACTTTAACAATATATATATATATATATTTGGCTTCTTTCATAAAATTTTCAATAAAGCTTTTAATATTACAATTTTATGAGATTCTTGATCGAGGCATGCGAGAAAAAATAATAAAATTATGTCTGGTATGGTCATGGTCCAAGTATGCAATTTATTTTATATACAATTGTTGGTAGAAGGTTAATTTCAATGGAGTAGGCACGTTAAAGATTCATATTCGTTTACGTGTATGGTCAAAATTTTAGATGCAAGAAGTTTGGATTTTAAATCATGACTATTGATATAGTAAATTGTGTTGATTTATTTATTTGGTTCTATTTTTATTGGTTGTCAATTGTTGCAACGTGCTCCCCGTAAAAAATCATCGGAGCAAGAAACGTGCATGACTTAAAATATTTTAAGGAAATGATAAAATATTTGATGAGGAAGTATCCTCTTGATCGGGGCTTTTTTTTTTATTATATGGAAAGATGACTATCAGACGAATCACTTGTTTAATTGGTCTTAGATGGCTACCACGAAGTGGTCAATGCTTGGAGTCACCACTGATTGGGCTAGGCGTGATCGGATGCCTATTGAAACCAACATTCTAAGTTACGAAACTCAAAAAAATTGATTGCAGGGTCTACGGGTCTAGAGATTCGTCATTTGGGTTCGAGAGTTGGTTATGTGCAAGGAAGTATTAACATCCTCACGATGCCCAAAATTGATACCTTCTAGCTATGTTTTGCATCGGTTTTTATTTCTTTGGTTTTGACTTATTATTATTTTGATATAATCCTCTTTTATGCATGAATTTGGTATAGAATTGTAAACTCAGGTTTTAAAGAAAATTTGAATCTCATATGCACCCCTAGAGAGGTGAAGAACATGGAGGTTTTTGACTAAAAATGATCTTCAGATTTGATCTTAAAAATCAGATATTTTGAATCTAATAGTAGAGAGATACCGATCAAAACATTGCCTTGTAATTTTCAAAAACAATTTGAAAATATGAATGCAAAAATGGACACCACAAAAGGAAACGTGTTAGTAAGGCATACTAAAGATAATACAATATTTGTGTAAAATAAATCACACAAAAGAGGGAAAGAGGAAGGGATGACCGAAATACCTCGTAATTATCATTGGTTATCTAGAAATAGCCAAGTTAACAATTTATGAGATATGTTTGTATTCATAGATTGATTGAGGCTTAAAAAATGAGCTTGGAATTAAAAAAATCTGGCGGAATCTGGGAGATAAAAAATTTGATTTTTGAGTGAACTTTCGAAGAGTAGGGTTGAAATATCCTCAAAGGTGAAATTTTTGATAATTTTTGAAAAGATGGGATTAAAAGACTTAAATTTATAAAGGTTTGATAATCTGTTGGCCATGTGACATTTCTAACAATTTTTGACAAAATTAATGATTTTTTGTTTAAAAATGAGAAATTGACAAAATAGGAGTGGTGGAATTTGAAAAATGCTTGTGCCTTGTTCTGAGCCTGAGAGGGTTGACACATTTTTTTTTTAACTCAACAGGGTTGATCGAACTTATTAGGAGGCATCTGAATGCCTTGAAATGGGAATTTTGGAAAATCAATTAATTTTGATAAATGTTAAAATAGAGGACAAAATCATATTATCCCTACTTTCAATTTTGTTCCAGATTGTTCTAAAGGTTTTAAAGGTTAGTGAGGTACCATTGGAAAGATGATTCGATAAGGTTAAATGTAAAAATATTTCAAAAATCCTGAAAGATCACTTTTCGAGAGGAAATAATTTTTGAAGTTGGGTCCAATATAATGCTGACATTATGTGCAATGAAAAAGGTATAGTGGATTTTGAAAACTCATACCTAACTCATTTGGAAATAATACCTTTACAAAAAGGAAATTCCCAAAATCTTTAGGAAGAATATTTCAAAAATCCAGAAAAATTATTTATTGGGCCAAAATGGCCTAAACAATATGCAAATCACTAATTTTAGGGATTTCACACAAGGTTGGTTTGAAAAATCATAACTTCTTCATCTGGAATGATCCGAGGCCAAATGAAACACCTTGGAAAAGATAATTTAATGCACTTTTATGGAAAATATAAAAAAATCATGAAATTTTTTTTATGATTTAGAAATGATTTTTAAATCATGGTTATAGTGCTATCAGCATAAAATAGGGGATTTTCTCAATTTTTTGGGTTTCCTAAAACTAAACTTGGGCCATGGACATTCAAATGTCCATGACAAAAGGTGGTTGGTCATAATGGCTTCACAAGCACATTTGCATGATCCCAGAGTTGTATGGCATGATGAAACATCCTACTAACCATGTCACAAGCAAAGGACTTTAGACAAAAGACCAAGGTATAAGCAATTTATGACAAGTTAAAAAAAACATTTTATTTTGTGAAAATCAAAACATTTAGCCTCCTTTAACCTTGGATCCAAACATGGAAAGCTTGATTTTTCCACAAGATTGATAGACCAATTAATAGAAAATATTACGCCTATGTTAGTCCTTATTTATTAAAGTTAGCATGAACCTAACTTGGGGAGGTTTTGAAAAATAGATTTTTGCAACAAGAACAAGACATTGAACATGAATCTTTGCTCATATAAAACATCTAAACGTGGCATCAAATTGTAAAACCATGCTTGAATAGCAAGAAATATGTAAAAATGCAAGGAAATATGGATGATGAATGAACATGCTAGAATATGCTTATTAATGCATAAAACATGATATAAGCGTAGAAGAAAGTGCTCTCATGACACGAACACTTGTTGAAAATTTCATGATAGTATAAAGACTTGATTTTTAGGTAAAGAAAAATACATGAACACATTACAATATATTCTTGGAGGCATGAAATATGATATAGGCATAAAGGATTGTATTTTCATGGCATGAATAAGGGCTAAAAATTTCATGACAACATAAAAACATGGTATAAATGGTCATGGTTACAAAAAAAAAGTCATTACCAGGATGAAAAAATGAAAATAGCAACAAAATAAAGAAACAAGTTAAAAAAAAATACCAACAAGAGTTCTAGTTGTTTTCTTTCCTAAAAGATAAGTTTTTTTTAAGCAAATATGTTGCCTTTGAAGCTTTTTCTTACTTGTTATGAGTTAGCAAGACGAAAAACAAGCAAAAATGGCTTAAAGTGGTGTCATGGAGCTATGTTTTAGGGAAGGTATAGAAAACTACAAAATTGGGAAAGTTAAAGGTTTCTTTGAAGGTTGTTGTGTGTAAAGAGAATGTGCAAGGGTGAATGTTTTTGCTGAGAATAAATGTTCAGCTAAAATTGGCCTTTTATGATTATGTGAATAGTGAAGATAAAATGCAAAAAGCAAGGGCATTTTATGGTTTTGATGCATGTGCCTCATGTATAGACCAGGTACCATGCTTAACTACCATTCAAATTTATTGGTTTGCTTAGCTAAACTAGTGGACAGGGGCCACTTTATGTAGTGAGCTATAAGAAGGTGCGAAAGTGCCCTCAAATAAATTGCATTAAGTCATGAAAATATAACCTTTAGTGGCTATTTAGGCCTTTAAAAATGTAATTGATCTAATAACAAGTCCAATGTTGAGGCTTGGTATGAATTTGGGTGATTTTTGGTGCAAAAAACGTGGTCCAATTTGTGTTTTTAATGTCATGGTGCAAAATGATTAAAATGTTATGAACCAAGCTATTTTGCTTTTGTGTATTGATATAATGTATTTTGTATAGATAAATAGAACATGTATCGATATATTAAAGAATGTATCCATACACGAGCGTGACATCAATATAAAAGCTAGTTTATCGATACATTTTGATAAAAAATTATGACTCTAGCTACTGCCAAACCTAGTATCAATATAACAAGCCAGTATATTGATACATGAAGCAATGTATTGATACAATGACATGTTGTATCAATACAACCTGTGAAATTTGAATTTTTGCTGATGTGCAGGCCTCATATCAATACACTAAGACCTTGTTTCAATCCATACAAGAAAAGAAGTTAATTTTTGAACATCTAACTATGGCTAGGCATAATGAATGACTGATCCACGCTTGTCCAAATGATCTTGATGACTTTGATGACTTTTTTTTGACATTTTTTAGTATAGTCCCTAGGTATTTCAAACCTTCTTTAAAAAAAAAAAATCTTTTGTCTGGTGCCTTGTCGCATATAGTGCCAAATGACATTGCACCCAGCTATCGTCCTTATTTTTTATTTTTATTATTTTAGTCTATGGCCTTCCAATTGGGTCTTAAGATGTCAGAAATGGGCTTAGGAAAAGAAATGAGTATATTTCATCTAAAAGTTTCCAATTGTGCATGGTTTGTTCGAAAAGGGTTTGAAAAAAATTAGGTGCCTACATTAATGAATGAAAAGTAAACTATTAACTTTCATTTAGATTTATGTTATACAAATGTAACTCTAGATGTCATTTCTTTTGAATTGATAATTGGCTAAGAATAATTACAAAACTAAATGGGCTTTATATTGGACTATTTATGTTAGAAGGGTTTAAATAAAAATATAATTTTAGATTTATTTAACCAATTTTTGTTATTTTTTATATGGATCAATTATTGATTTTATGAAAGAAAATATTAGACTATTCTGCAAATTTTTAATATTGGTGAGTGATTTTGAGTAGAAATGGAATTAATCATATGCTAGGATATTTGCATGATTAATTTTCTAGTAAAAGGTGGAATAGTTAGAAAGCATAGACTTTCATAATGTAATCACTATCATGATATGTAAATTAAATCTTCTATTGAAAAATGATACTACTTAATAATAGCCATTAATTTGGTTACAAAGATTCAGTGATCATTATTTGGTTTGATTTTCATTTTTAAATCATTTTCGCTTTAATTAGTGTATTTACTTTCATTTTAAAATCATTTTTAGATCATAATGCATATGATTTACTAGTGGATATACTTTGAATAAGACTATAAAATATAGTCATTTGATGAATATGATCAAATGCATTTATATTTATGGTAGATAGTATTTTTAAGTGATCTTTAAAGGAGATATTATATCCAAATGGGTGTGGCATGAGTAGTAAGGCATACTCATGTATCCTGAAGAGAACTAATGTTTGAATCCATGTAAACATACTCTTGGGAAAGGCTAAACATAGATCCTTAAATAGGATTAGTCTGAGATCGTAAAATGGATGAGTATACCTTGGTAAGTACCAAGAAAAAGGAGATATTATAGAATCATGACAGATTGCATGATATAATATTTGTAAAAGAAAAGCATGGTATATGAAACTAATAGAAGGGAGGCTTTTGTCATTCTCTGGTATGCTTTCCATATTAATGGTCATCTTAAATAGCCACTTAAGAGACATGAAAAATATGAGTAAATTGATTAAAAGTTAAATTATTTAGTAAGTCATGAATCCATAGATTTTGTGAATGTGAAAAACTTTTTAAAAATAGCAAAGATGAATACTACTAATCTATTTTGCCAATGAAATGGCTTTGCTGTCTACTATGAAATAAATTCATTTACCATAGAATTGGCATGAAAATTTCAAAAAGAAAACATAGAAACACAGATTTATAAAAGAAAAATAATTTTGAGAGTGCTTGTATTTGGCATACATGTATTGAAGTATATCTAAAATATAAGTTTTTGAAAGTTCTGTAAAATTAAAGATCTTATTTACTAGTTATCGTTTCACTAAGGATAAATAATTGGAGGCCTTCTACTATTAAAAAAAGTGAAAACATAAATGAAAAAGCGAATTGATTAATATATGATATCTTGATAGTTGAAATAGACATTCAAAGGATATCTTACACATGGTAGGGATGTTGATTTTTTTATAATTATTAAGAAATAAAGAAATAAAGAATATAATACAACTATATATAATAAAACTTGGTATAATTTTAGCGTGTTTAATTTATACAAGTTAATAAGTTATTACAATTTATTAAAAGCAAAGCCATTAAAAGATCCTTAATTTTAAATGACTAAATGTAAATGGGTTCTTTATTTATTTGGCACCATGATGCTAAACATACAATTATATTCAAGTTGGATAAAAATTATGGGAAATAGAATTGCTGAAATTTTTAATAAGTATAAGAGTTGTGCCACAACCAATGCCAAATATTTCCTACAATTGTTAGAAAAAGATAATAATGTCTAAAGGTATATAGCAATATGTATATAGAAAGTTTAGATATGTTATCAAATGATTTAATTATATGAGAGATTCAATCTCTAATTTGAGGTATTTATCATGAAAGGAAATAAATTTCTATAAATTAATTAGTAGTATTACAAATAGAATGAGTTTAAACCTTATTATTAGATATAATAATGAAAACTCAACTTTTAATTAGTAACCTCTGATTTTTAAGTTCAATACTTAAAAACTAGTTATTGTTCTATGTATGTGATGGACAAGTAAGACTCATTCCAAAAAAAGATGATTGGAGATAGTGCGGTTTATAATGTATAGAGGATGAGTCTAAATAATCTAAATTGAGTTCATTGTTTATTGTTTAAATGTCCAAACCAATTAGAACCTTAAGGAAATCTACCTATATATATATATATATATATATATATATATATAAGAGGCAATATCGCTTCAACAAAAAAAACCTTAAATCTCACTTGTAAATGTATATTATGAAGAAGATAAGCACATATCCATAATAGAGCTAAAAGTGAACAAACTCTTATATAAATATAAATTAATATCATATGTGGTGCATCTTCGATTCTAATACTAAGGGTTATAGTTCAATCTATTAACACCAAATTCATTAAAATTCTAGGATATATCAGCTAATTAATAGTTCAAATAGAGAGGTACCTTTTATGTGCATAATGTTCGTTCGTGTGGAAGGCTACAAGTTAAGTAACCAACATTCTAAACTAGTGGGGATTGTTAGTAGTTCATAATGTTCTAAATAACAAATTTTAAATTATGTAGAAAAACAAAGACTATTAGCATATAAACAATTAATTATACTTTAGTTTTAGAATAATTTAATTCAAAAATTATAATTATTTTTAATTGTTTAAAGTAGTTATATTATAAAGACACAACTCTTATATAATAAAAATTATCTTATAAAGGCATAATTTTACATGTAAAGTTATAATAGAATAACATAATTTTATAAGATAATATCTTGTTGAATGATATTCGTTATTTGTATAAAAAAACTTTTTCTTTTTAGTCGTTTTTACTATCCTACTTGAAAATTGAAGGTTTTATTATTTTTTAAAGGTATATTAAAAACTTAAAGAAAAAGGTGTTCAATATGCTTTAAAACTATCATACTTTAACAAATACTATTTTATTTCTTTGCTTCCTTACGTAATTTTCCGACTATGGATGCTGTTAGCTATTGGAGAATCAGAATCTAATGGGTGGTGTCGGGTGGATGGAATCTGATCCACTTTTTAGTCAAAAGATTTTTTTTCCATTTTTTTTATTTTATTTTATTTTTGGCTTATGACTGACAAGAATTGTAGGTTTTTCCTTTTTATTAATCTAGTGGGGATTAATAAATCAATTTTATAATCATTAGATACGTTTTTATTTTTATTTAAAAAATAAATGATCATAAAAAATTACAAAAAAAAAAAGAAATCAAGGGTAGTATCCAATTTTTCTATTTAATTTTTTAATTTAAAATTTTATTATTTCTCTTTTTTTATATATTTTTAAAATCCCTTAAAATTTCTTTCCAAAAAAAAAAAATCTCAATGAGTAATTTTAAAAATAATTTGAATTTTGAAAAATCCAAATCCTTGGATCCTGATATTAATAAATTTTTTTTTGCTAATTGGTGCTGAAATATTGGTGCCTAAATAAATAAATTTTTTATTGTAAATTATTTTATCATCATTGGTATTTTTAGATATAAATATATATCTAATCATTAACTTTAATTTTATCTTTACTCTATTCAAGCTCTCAATTATAATAATTAATTTTACTTTCATCTCTATTTCCATTTTCATAGAAGCTGACCAAATCACCTGTCAAATGGAGCTAAAGTATGTGTGTAGCTGATACCTGATGATGAGTTCAGTGCAATATTAGATGCAAACAATGAAGGATTTGCTATTATTAGTAACTAGCATTTACTCCCTCCATGCACAGGGATTTTTAAAATTTTTTATTTTTTATTAATTAATTGTAAGAAGTAATTTCAAATTAACATTTATTAGGTTATAGTTATTTTTTATTTTTAAATTCTAATTATGAAAATTAAATTTATAATAATTGTTTAGGTTGGACGTAGATCTTAAATTAACTTGCAAATAAATTTATGGATCAATTACATAAAAAATTATTTAAAAATAACAAAAGAAAAAAACTTTTTGCCTGAGTGAGTTAGGTATGGATAATATGTCCACTTGAATTGAACGTATGGACTAACTATTTTAAATATATTATTTAAAAATAAAAAATTAAAATTTTTTAATCGAATTAGAGACAGATCCTAAATCACTTAAAATATATAATTTAAAATATAAAACAAAAATAAAAAAACTCATTTTTTTCTTAAGTGGGTTAGGTATGGATACTAGATTGACCTGTGCTAGAATATGCATGTCAACTCTTTTAAGTACATCATTTAAAAATTAAAAAGATAAATTTTTTGAACGAATCGACTATGGATCCTAAATCGACTTGTAAGTGAACATACTAACCATGGGTCAATGTGCAAATCAACCACTTTAAATACATCATTAAAAATTCTTCTAAAAAACACATCATTAGAAATAAAATAAAAATTAATTAATAAAATAACTTTATTCTTCATTGAATAAGTATGACACATTATTTATTTTTTTTATATTTTAATATCATAAGTAATTGAATCTAGAGTAAAAATCGAATTATTATGACAAATAATAAAAAGTATGAGACGAATTGAAATATGACAAAAAATAACTTAAAAAAATAATTAAAATATGACATTGCATGAACAATAATGATTTTTGAGTCCTTACAAAGAGTGAAGAACAAATAAATTCTAAATATTTTTAAGACATGAAAAATAACATAAAAAACAAAATTATAAAAAATAACAAAAAAAACACATATTTCTCTCTCTTTTGTCCCTTCTCTCTGTTTCCTTTCCCTTCTTTCCCTTTTTCTCTCTTTCCCCCATTTTTCTCCCTCTAATCCAAAAAAAAAAAAAGGAGGATACGTGTCATCCCTTAAAGGAAGCTAAAGAATAGTGGGATCGTATATTAAATAAGTGATGCTCTAATTAAGAAGTTAAAAGAGAATGGGCTTGAGCTAGTTGCTCTATTTACTACTAATTTTGATAATTCCAAAGGTCACCTAAGCTTCATCTAGGTATTTCTCAGCTTGTTTCTTTATAGAAACACACAAAATTGCAACAGTCTAGTGATGCTACAATGTGCAGCAATCATCAAAAGCATATTCTTCCGAAATGAAGGCTAATTAATCAAAGTTTAGATGATCTTAAAGACTATAATTAAAGGCGACTCCGTGGAAAGGGTTCAACTAGAGTGGACCAACAATTTAATTGTGAAGGCATGCAACAACTTGGCACTAGCGGATAGAGATATGGACCCAGATGTACACTTTCACTATAAAGATTTAAATTACAATCATAGATTTTTTTGATCATATTACCTTCATTATAGTTGAGAGACTAATAAATGTTATCATAATTAATTATAATAACTATTGATCGTGAATATTGACAATGAAAAGAATTGAACTCACAAAATAATAACCATTAAGTTGCAGTCATTATTTAAATCTATGCCCCAATCTTAGTAAATTTTATACCATTGCACCAACAATATCTATGGGAGATGTTGGTTCTTCCAAGACTCCTACGGAGGAAGGGTAGACAAGACATCAGGATTTGCAATAAGTAATATGGTTGAGGGAGGTCGATTTTATCTACTTAGAAATGATGACCTTTCAAAAATGTAGAGATTTAGGATAATCCGTTCAATCT